>SSNS01000026.1:1987202-2081477 GCA_006937985.1 Aphyosemion australe
GAGACAGAACTGGTGTGTCATATTGAAGCAACGCAAACTGTGATTTCCTTCTAAATAACTCAATACAAAACAGTTAGAAACCATGAACAGAACCTGGTTCTGGTCCTACCTTCTCCTTGACCCACCTTCACATTGTTTTTGGTGTCGAGGCCGTTGATGAATCCTGACAGATTGTCCAGGAATCGATCTGCAGCGGCGCCCTGCAGGAAATACAAAGTTTCAGTCATCAAAGTGAGAGTCTCTGGTTCTAGATCAGGCAGCTGCACTGTTCCTTTTGTAGAAGAACAACTGGGTTGAACCACCTTGTTAGATGAAGATTTGACTGCTGGTTTGTCTCCAACTGACCTTCTGTAACTCAAAGATCTTTCGGACTCTCTCAATGGCATCATCAATTTCATTGGCTGGTGGGAGGACCTGTGTGCTCCTGGCACCCAATGAGAAGCCTCCATACCTGCAGAGTGAACAGATAATTAGAGCATCCAGGAGCAGCGAGTGACTGATGAAGGTAAATCGTTCTAGAGACGGACCTGAACTCATTCACCCAGACTTTGTTCTTCAGGCTGTAAACAGACAGAACACTTTAGTACCTGTACATGCTCAGGTGAGTTAGCTCAGGTGAGTCCTGTGTCTCTTACCTCTTTCCAATGATCTGAGCATAGGTCTTCACCAGGTAGTCTGAGATGTTTCTTCCTGTCAGGTTCTGCAGAGCATCGGTTGCACTAAGTTTGATCTAAAGAGAAACATTTAAACACCTTTAGGTTCAAATTACACAGGAATAAATGCATTCACCTGCTCATTCTTTGATCCCACACACACACACAACACACACACACACACACACACACACACACACACACACACACACACACACACACACACACACACACACACACACACTCACACACACACACACTCACACACAGATTTCAGGAGATCTAACCTCCGGTGGGGGGAGACCTCCAGCTCCTGCGGGACACTCCGGCAGCATCCTCTTCTTGCCATCACAGGTGCAGAAACAGGCTGGAGATGGGTTCTCCATGGTCCAGTTTCTGAAGCTGAACATCTCCTGGACGCTCTTAGGGACATCAGGGGTGTGCCAGTCCTCATCACCCATTGTGCAGGGGGCCTCTCTGATGAAGGAGGAGCCAGACCAAAGCAGAGGTTAAGGTGGTGTTGTGGGGAGATGGGTAAGACGTTCTGAGAGGAGAAGTTCTTACGGGATGGAATATCCATCCATACAGCGAGTCCCAAGACCCGGAGGGTCCATCAGAGCATTCAGCAGCTTCTGCATGTTGGTGTCTCCAGGAGCATCATCACTGTGACACACACACACGCAAGCACACACACACACAGTCAGATCACAATAAACATACCTGATGTCAGCAATGCACACCTGAAGGACAGGTGAGTACCTGACAAAGGTGACCTGGTCTTCATACATCCATGGCTGCAGTTCTAGACTTGGATACTTTCCAAACGGCGGCACAATGAGGCTGAAGACCAGAGCAATGCAGACAAACACGGCAGGAAGTACGATCTGAAAACATACAGCTCTGTGTAGGTGATGCTCACAGAACATGTACCAGGGTAATCAAGTGGGACCGGTGTGAGAAAGGTGTAGGCCTACCTGAGCGAAGAAGCCTTTTCTAGAGCGTCGAGCGTACAGGAAGCGTTTCCACATCAGTGCCACAAACTGCTGCCTCTTCAGGCTCCACCCACTCAGCTGATAGGAGCCCTTACCATCTGTGCGGTTCAGCCAGTCTGACTCCCTACAGTCTGCAGGAAACACCAGTCACATGACCACCTGCTTAACCTCAGCATCACTTCCTATAGCCGATTTCTTGTCCTCCATTAGTGTAGCTCTGCTTTTGTTGTATGTTAATAGTGTGTGTGTTGTCAGTGTGTGTGTACCAGCATCTCCATCGGACTCGTTGCCATCGTCCTCATCCTCAGGTGTAGGCCTCAAGCAGCTCTGATGGTCTCCTCCGCCAAAGGCATGAGTTCTCCTCCGCCTCGGAACAGGAAGTGTTCCATCTGAACCCACATAAATAAAGATTTAGTCTTTTATTGTGAAAGGTTCCAGTCAGAAGGCACTTCCTGCTTACCTGAAGGTACTTCAGTGTCGACTCCATTATCTTCAGCCACTTTCAGGAAAATCTACCAAAACAGGAAACAGTGAAAGTGTTTGTGCTGCTGCTTCATCTTAGAAACAAACAGAAACATTCATCCAAATCTAAAATGTTTGCTGTAGCAATGCCCCTGATGTTCTGTCACTAAATACAAACCTCCTCCAGTGTGGTGTCGGACACTCCATAGCTGGAGATACCCAGTTCCTGCAGCTTCAGGTCTAGGTCTCTGAAGAGCTCCACGAAGGCTCCGTCCTTGGCAGCACTGTATGGCAGCACGTATGTCAACTCGTGTCCCAGGTCCTCCACCAGGCGGGCAGCTGGGACGTGCCTCAGGATCACTGCTGACACCAGAGATGCATATGGAGGAACAAACGAGGAGGGACAAACAGCTGCTGCCAGCCCGTTCTCTGAGAATGCAGACACAAGACATGGATCAGCTCCACCTGAAGGTGAACAAATCAAACGCTCCACTACAACACGGAGCTCACCGATGGGGGCTGCCTCACTTTCATGGTCGCTGCCAAGTCCTGCGTCACTGCTGCTAACCGAGGCGCTGTCCTCGTCCTGAAATTAGACCAAATTGTTACTGATTTTACCAAAAATACTACCTTGCTGCTGCTGACTAAGGAACTGTCCTCATCCTAATCCAAGACCAGCTAGTCCTGATACTATCATAAATACCTCAACATGAACTACCACAGATAAGTGGGACAGTCCTACGGGACTCAGTGGCTAAGCCCTGTGAGTGTGGATTAAAGCAGACCTTTTTGGTGAAGGACACGGTGCTGGATGAGTTCCTGCAGGAGCTGAGTGATGGTTCTGGGTCTTTTTTCACCAGTGTCAGGTAGTAGCCTGTCCCCAGCTGGTTCTTCAGGTATAGAGAAGAGCCCACGCAGCACAGCTTGCCATGGGAAATGATGGCAATGCGGTCTCCCAGGATGTCTGCCTCGTCCATGTGGTGTGTTGACAGGAGGATGGTCCGACCTGACCGGAGATCAGGTGTTAAGTTCACATAATGGCGCAAATCAGAAAGCAGCCAGATAAAATCGACCAATCAGCCTCACCCTGTCTGTACTTCAGCAGAAGGTCCCAGATTCCCCTCCGAGCATAAGGGTCAACACCAGCCGTGGGCTCATCCAGGATCACCACCTTTGACCCCCCGACAAAGGCCAGGGCCACTGACAGCTTCCTCTGCATGCCCCCTGAGAGAGTACTGGTCCTGGACCGGCGTTTGTGTGGCAGCCCTGTGTCCTGCAGAATGTGTTCAATCTCATTTTTCACCTGCTCCTCTGACAGGCCTTTCAGCCGAGCGTAGAACCAGATGTGTTCTTCCACTGTCAGCCTGCAGGGGGCGTGGCCAAACAGACAAGGTTACATGAAACGGTTGAGGAAGATGTTTACAGCTGAGGGAAGACAATGGACTCACATGCTGAAGAGGACATTGTGCTGAGGACAGACACCCAGACTCTGCCTGATGGCGCTCAGATCGGTCCGGATGTCTTTGCCCAGGATGTAGGCAGTGCCAGAAGTGGGTGGAAACAGGCCGGTCAGGATGGACCTGCAGGAATGAGACATGTAGATTTCCACCATGAGACATTAAACCACACCTCTGTCCATCTGTCTGTCCCTTTTGTGTATGTACCTGTATGGGTACAGACCCTAACCTTAATCCAAGCAGGTGATGTTCTGGACTTACATTGTGGTGGTTTTTCCAGCTCCGTTGTGTCCCAAGAAGGATGTGATTTGTCCCTCGTAGAATCCAAGTGTCAGCCCGTCCACTGCCAGCTTTTTCCCGTGACGGTAAATTTTTACTAAGTTCTCGATGTAGACTCCTGGCTTCAGGTGAGTTGGCTCCTCCTCCACACACACAGCTACAAACACGTACAAACACCTTACAGTGAAAGCCTGACCTTTGTTTTTGTTTTGGTCACATAGCTGCAGATGTTGTTGAAATGTCAAGTCTTTAGAACCAACCTGTGTTTTTTTGTGGCAACTAAACACTCACCTGAAGCATTTTCTTTTCTCCTCAAAGGAACATTGCTGGACTTTCCATCCTCTCCAAACCAGTAGGACTTGGTGAAGGGGAAGTACCAGGGACGAGGGATGCCATACTGACCTGATGGAAAACATTGCAAAACCTAGTGACAACAAATCTAGAATCTGAGACAAAAAAAATCATCCTATCTCCATCGGCAAGCACATCTCGCTGAAGCCACCTCTGGACAAGATGCCCAAGTTTGGAAACAAAAGTCCTTCTGGGATAAAACGCTGATAAGCAGAAGACCTCACCTGGAAAAACAGCTTCAATGTACCATGTGAGAACTCCATACAGAAAGGAGTCAAAGTACATGACGATGATGGTTGTGCGGAGGCTGAACTCATCCTCCTGAAGAGGACTCGACACCAGGTTCTTCCACTGGATACCAACTCCCTGCTCCTCAAACAAGGCAAAGTACTCGCAGCCAAACCCGAATGCCACTGGGGACAGCAGGCTCTGGAAGAGAGGAGAACTCGTGACTTTTTCCAGCCAATCACTGCACAGCTTTCAAACAACAAGCCAACAGAAAGGTGAGGGAGCTCACAGCAAAGACTTTGGCTCCATAACTGATGTAGTCCTGCCAGGCGACGCAGAGCACATAAGGCAGGTAGAGGGTGAAGTAGATTATTCCTCCACAGGCAGCGGCCAGGTTAGCACGAGAGAACACTGTGCTGATGAGGAAACACTGCATGATGGTGACAACAGCATAAGATCCCAAGAACAGGAAGATGATACCAGGGTCACTGTAGGGCAGCAGGTTCCCCAACTGTAGAGGGAATATGTTCACAGTCAGCTTTCCTTTATAACAAGACATGTTACATTTCATTATCAAACACTAAACCAGAACACAGAACCGGAATCCAGCTGCTGATTCAGCAGAACCTCCTTCAGCAGCAACTCACAGTCTGACCTCATCAACCTCACATGGTTCTGGAGGAGATCTGGTCTACTATTGTTTACATTTACAGACGTTCAGCCCTCTGAAGGTCAACCACACCATCTGAGTCAGGTTCTGGTCTGGACCACTGCAGAACCTTGATTGTTTGAGATCATGGTTCTGTTTCATGACCACGTTCATGGTGGACTCAGTTAGTCCTGTGGCTGCAGAACCAGTCAAAACCATGGTAAATGATAAGTGACCTGTACTTGTATAGCACCTTTCTGAGTCAGAGGACTCCAAAGCGCTTTACACTACAGTCAATCATTCACCCACTGATGTGATAAGCTACACTGTAGCCAGAGTTGATCTTCTAACTACTGACTTCTCTGAGCAATGACCTCTGACCCTGGGGTGAACTTGCTAGGACGTCCACTCCTAGAAGATTGACTGAGATTGCATTGAATGTTTTTCATACTAAGGACGAGTGTTTTTGTTCTGATATGTAAAATCTTAGAAATGTCTATGTGTGGAATGCACAGGTGAGGGAATTGTGAGTTTTGTACACTGTTAATCAGGGTTAAAATCACGGGGAGCCCGGCTCCCCTGAAAGGGTGATGGGCTCACCTAGAAACCCTCAACTTACACAATCAGGAGGAGCCTGAAAAAAGATCCCGTTTCCATCTATATTACATTATTTATATGGACTCTCAGTGTACCGGGATTCTTTTGAGCGGAAAGGACGGAGAGCGCTGATTGTTCATGCGCTCCAGGCAGCTGCGTTCTGCGCATGGCCACATAACATTCTCAAAGTGGCACCACCAAAAAAATATAATTAACACAGGATCTTTCATTTCTGCTCATATGCTCTCTGGTACTTTCTGTCTTTTATTCATGCCTGATGCACTCTGCAGCAGCAGAGCTCATCACCCGTGCTCCGGCGACTTCACCTCACTGGCGGCTGCGCAGTGCGCACTTCGCTATTTTTGCTGTGGATAGATCCCTCTGATCTGCTTAGTGCAAAAGTAGCTCATGAGGTGAAAAAAAAGTTAGGTTTGTGTGGACCAACAGAGTTTATGTGGGCCAACCATGGGGCCAACGTGGTCCAGTTCCCATTGTAAAAACCCTATTCTGAATGGACTTTATGTTAGATATAAACACAGAAAGGAGTTTTGTGTCTGCTTCCTTTGTTTGAACTGAGACGCCTTCTTCATTTCTAGTGTGTGTGTGTGAGTGTGTGTGTGTGTGTGTGTGTGTTTGTCACCTTCAGCACCAGGACCAGCAGTCCAGCGCTGATCAGTAGAGGAATCAGGCTGCTGATGAACCAGCTGAACCACAGGATGCCATTATCTAGACCCATGATCCTCATCGTCTCCTTGAGACGGGCCTCCTTCTCGTACACCACACTCTTCAGGATGATGGACACAGAGTACATCCAGGCTAAGGTCATGAAGAGTGGCATAGACCGGCTCATCACCCGAAGGAAGCTGAGAGAAACAGACAGAAATGTTTGAGAGGGAGGCAGGATGGAGGTGTTTGAGATGGAAACAGAACAGAGAGACATGTGGGGCAGAGACCACACAGAGACGTTTTGAGGCAGAGACAAAAGAGAGATGACTGAGATGAAGACAGGAGGAAGAAGGAGTGAACAGGAAGCCTGTCCTACATGTCGTCCACGTAGCAGGGGTATGGCATCTGCTGGATGTAAACTCCAGTCTTCTCTTTTGTTCCGGTCATCGCTCTGATGATGCCTTGCTCAATGACATCCTGCAGGTATAAAAACCCACCCCAGATGTACCGCATGTCTTCAAAGGGGTCAGCACGAGGACCTGGATCCCAGTACCTGAAGAGGAAGATGTGGAACATTGAGGTCCATCTGAACATATTCTGCTAATCTGATCTGACGGAGAACCAGACCCATCAGGTCTGGGTAAAATTTCCTGGTTAACTCTATCAGTGTGTGTTTGTCCTTACGCATCCTTGATCTTGTTGGTCCGCTCCACATTGTCGATGTCCATGCGGATCTTGTAGTTGACTTTAGGCGGCAGCTCGGTGGCGTTCGGAGTAATGTTGGAAAACACGATCCCTGCCCAGAACTTCCTGTCCTCCAGTAACAGCATGGACCGATTAATGAGACGCTCCTCACTGATGGCAGGCTCCAGTTTGTCCAGGTTCACACACTGGCACACACACATGCACAAACACACACCACACAGGTCAGGTCATGTGATCACAAAACCTCCTGCAAGGCACCGGCAACCTTCTTTTTATTACTGATGGCTCTAAAGGAACTAAACGTTCCAACCACAGAATCAAGTTCTTTTATTCTTTTTTGTCCTGAAAGCAGTCCAATCAGTATGTCGCATAGCTGAAGTGTAGCAGGAACACTGACCTCCATGAAGCGGGAGATGCTCATGATGGCCTGGTCTGTCTCATTAAACACCTCCCTCCAGGTGAGAGCGCCGCCGAGACGCTCCGATGGCTGGTTGGACAGGAAGTTCGACACGTCAGACACCGTCCAATCAGTGCTGGCCAGCTGAGCATGGAAGAAGCTGGCACTGACGTTGTTCCTCAACAGAGTCTGAGAAAGGAACAGGAGAGAGAGGAGGGAAGTAAGGGAGGGAAGAAAGATTGAAAATGAGGAGGATAAAGGAGGGAGGAAACCGAGAAAGAAGGAAGGGAGGGAGGGAATAACGGTAAAGAAAGGAAGAAAATTCAAATATTTTGATTTCCTTTTACAGTAAAAGTCTAACAACACACATGATTAGAGTGAGGTGATGGGTTATGGTTAACTCTAACCCTTACCCTGACCAGGTCCATCTGCTCGCTGTTTTCCATGAAGTCCCAGACTTTGGGTCTCATCTCCTCCCACATGCCGCCCAAGTCCCTGAACACTCCGAGTTCCTGGAAGGTGCGATTCACCTGAATCAACCACAGAAACAAATACAGATGAGACCAAACTATGTTGCTATGACAACACTGAAGGAAAGCTGCCTGTCAAACGTTTACAGCTGAACCCACACACTGCTGTTTCTGTTTTATTCTGAAGGTCTCACAGCAGGTTTATTAGGCTGAGGGTTATTCTCTCCAACTGAAACCTCCCTATGCACCTGTCTCTTTAAGGCCCACCTCACACAAGCACAGGTCTGCTCCTGTCGGCTTACTGACCGAATAAAGCAGAATAGTTTACACTGAGCCTAAAGCGCTTCACGATGATGTCATCTATTCCTGATTCTGGTCTCTACTGTCTCTTCTGGGATGGCTCTATCAGTTACACTGAGTCATGTATGTTGTTGAGAGAAGTACTGCAAAGCTTAACGAGTCTTCAAGAGTCGCTTGAAGACTCGTTTTTATCGTTTGGCTTTTATGTAATATGGTTTCTAGATTTTTATTGTCTCTGTTTTATCATTTTAATAAATTTTTGTATGCTGCTTATTGTTCTCTGTTCTTTTATGGTTTTCATGTCATGGTCAGCGCCTTGGGCTTCCACAAAGGCAGTGTAAGGCGCTATTCAAATAAAAATTGATTGATTGAAAAACATCCCAGTCAGTCTTATTTAAACCTTAGACAGGCCGGCTCAGACAGGCCAGCTGAGGCCTGAGCAGCAGGGTGAGGCCAGAACACTAAGGTCTGCTAGAAAGTCCTTACTTTTGTTCTGTTGTCTGATTTTAGACCAAAATTTTTATGAGAAACTTAAAGTTAAAAAAAATCTGATCAGTTATGTTTGAACTGAAGGAGTTTTTCTGACCCCCACCAGCCTGTCTGAGCCTGGAGGTGATGTCATACCTCATGGATGATCCTCTGTGTAGCAGGGGTGTGAGGAGTGTACAGGATCTTCCCCAGCAGCAGAGGTTTCAGAGCCTCCCAGATCATCCGGGACATTGGGTTTGAGTCCATGCTCCTTACCAGGCTGTTACAGAATGGAGCTGCAACACACACACACACACACACACGCACGCACACACACACACACACACACATGAGGAACACTGATGTACCCAGCTCCATCACATCCTGTTCCAGTTCTGTTTGGCTTGAACTAAACTGGGATAAAGGAAGCTGCAGTAACCTATCGTCTGTAAACGCAGAGCAAAGCTGTTGCTGGTTCTTAGAAGTTGGACCAAATCACTCTAAAACTCCTACATGAAATCACTGATGATAATCAGGAAAACCAACAAGGACTCACTGGAGGAGTTGTCATAGTGCGCAGCTGCCTCGTCCTCGCTGCTGTTGTGATTCCCAAACAAAGCCTTGTAGTTGCTGTCCTCGTACCAGTTCAGAGATTTGATCTGCAGACCGCCACCTTCAGGGTGACCGCAAACAATCCTGGAGACTGCCTGGTACATGGCGCTGGGTGATGAGGTGGCGTTCTGGGTCAGGAAGATGATCTCATTCCTCAGGTCCACCCAGCTCTTCATCCCAGCAAGCTAGCAACCACAGACACAGACAGAACTGGTGAGGGACTCAGAGTAATACAGGACATAGATCTTCATTTAGCACCATTCAAAATGTGTCTGCCCACTTTAAAAAAAATAAACATCTGTAGGGAACTAACAGAACAACTGTAGAGAATGGGTACCAGTGGAACATCTGTAGGTACCACATTGAACATCTGTGGGGAACTAAATGAACATCTTGTTCAAAAAGCTGAACAGAAATAAAATAACTTGTAGAGAACGTAGTGAATAGTTGTAGGGAACTAAAAGGACATCTGTGAGAAACAAACAGAGGGAACAGACTAAATGTGTAGGGATTGGGAACATACTGGACATGTGGACTGTAGGGAACTAACAGACCATCTGTCGAAAACAGACTATGGGTAAACATCTACGGGGAAAACACATCTGTTGGAAACAGAACATCTGTATGGAACACCTGCAGAGAACTATCAAACATCTGTAGGGAACTAAACACATCTGTGTGGACATCTGCAGGATAATAACATCTGTTGGGATCTAACGGAACATCTGTTGGGATCTAACAGAGCATATGTAAGAAATTTACTGAACGTTTGTGGGAAACAAGCTGAACATTTGTAAGGAAGAAGGGAGTCTGTGAATCTGAGGAGAAGAAGGAACAGCAGGAGAAGGAGGAGGAGGAGCAGGAGGAAAAGAAGAAGAAGCTTAAGGTCAAGAAGGTTACTGCAGATCATTTCTGTCAGGAAGCAGAAGTGAAACTGTAAAGCAACAGGAAGTGATTTTGTCCTCATCCACCGACCTGCTGACTGATTCACTGATTATGAGTAATATCACTCTTGAAAGAAAACAACTAATCTGGTCTGGTGCAGTCCAGTCCAATCCAGTATGGTCTGGCTGGCCATCATCCTCCGATGACCATTTGGAAGCTACAGGTTATGTGATCCACACACCCACTGTCCTCTGCAGCACCCTGTTACTGTCTGATTAATGGTCAGACACAGTCTCACCCATCACATGTCAGAGTGCCCTTGGGCAGGACACTGAAACCCATGTAGCTCAACACCCACATCCCAATCTGGGACTTTAGATTGTTGTGAGGGTGATTCACAATCTAAAATACTTTGCTCTGAATTCAAGAGCTTTATCTAGATTCTTACTTTTCAAACCACAGAGGTGATCCTGAAAGTGTAAGACAGCTGAATCAGGATGTCTCATCAGGATGTCTCTGATTGTTAATAAAATCACATGAGCCCGTTAAACCAGATAACCACTCTGTGAACCCAAAAGAGAAGGAAGCAGGAGAAAATCAGGAAGGTCTCACTAGATTACAGGCAATTATCTCACAGTCAAACAGTTTGTGTTCCTGACTCTGCAAAAAACAAAGCACACATTTCCTCGCTGAAGCTGATGGTCAGTTTGGGAAAGAATAATGTAAAAGGGTTAGGGTTACTAACAACTTGGAGGCTTCCATACGTTTTACAGCCTCCACACCTTTTGGTCACAGAAATCAAAAAGACTGGTTAACTTTATAGGCAAAGCTTTCACTAGACCGGATCGACCGTGTTAGGATTGGAGGACCTTCTCATCTTCAACATGGCGTTTCATCTTCAAACGGCTCGATGTCTTTTATACCACAGACAGCAACTCTGCTGTTCCACAGGGTGGGACATTTGTCTGACGGCAGACGGATTTTGGTGGCTTGGACACGTCACAGACTTCCTCATAAAAGGAGGTAGCATTGTTAGCATGTTCTCCCCACGCATGCGTGTTTTCTCCAGGTACTTCTTCTCACAGACCAAAAACATGCACATTGGGTTGCTTTGGATAAAAGTGTGTGAATAAACATAAACTTCCTGATTTTATTGTCCTATCTTCCAAACTTGGAAAACGAGTGAGAAGGCTTACAGACCACCATGCTGGAGCAGAGCCTCTGTTTCATATGTTTTACAACATATTTGTTTAGTGTTGGGACACTGGGGAGTGTGCTGAGTCTTTTGATAAATGTCAAACTGTCAGAGGAGATCTAGTGTGTTCCTCCAAGTCGCTTTAGACAGGAGCTAGAGGACACGGTCTGGGCTCTGGATCTGCTCGTGCTGCTGTGGAGGAGGGTCACGGGTAAGTCTACTGTTCATGAGGCGAGGTGATATGGGGTGCTGGTACCTGGGTTGTCTCCCAGAGGTAGCTAGACCCCCCCCCCAAGACAAATCAGTCACCATTAAAGGGTGGTCCATGGGTCATGGAGGATGGTGTCTATAGGTAAAATTTCCATTTGTCTGTCTAAGTAAAAAACTCATCTGGATGTGTTGAAGTGGTTTTGATGAGCTGCTGGTTTAAACTGAAAGAAAACATTCATTTAATAAAGGTCTCTGTGTCTCAGAGTTTCTCCGTGTATCCTAATTTCTCTGTCTCTCCGTCTCTGATCGCAGAAGTTCATTAAAACTGGACCAAATCACTTCATCACCTGTCTGACCTGCCGAAGCCGCCGTACAGCCACCTGCAGTCTTCAGCGTCTCAGTGGGCAGAGGACGGACGCTGATTGTTTGTGGTTTTGTTTGGACAGCTGTGAGGGGACAGACCTGCTGAGACATTCAAGTCTTTGTTCAGCTGCAGGATCTGAACACAAAGACTCACAAGGACTCTGAGAGCTGCCAAGTAAACCCAGTGGCCCTGACTCTGCTGAAGTGGACAGTGCACCAGGACAAACGTCTTCCAGTCTGTAGGACATATTTCTCCTGTTGTCTTACCTCTACGGCTAGAGAACCCAGACTGTCCAGAAGATTATTGGCTGCCTTTGCGACCTGCTGGATGGCTTCGGGATCCGACCTCATGTCCCTCTGCAAGACAAAAAGACTTGCTTTAGTTTCCAGCTCCAGAAAGAAACAGTGTCTCTGAAGGCTGCATCCCTTTAAAGTTTATAATCAGCATTTAGAAACTCAGAGTCTGACCTCTGACCTCCAGCAGCAGACTCCTACAAATCCAGCTGATCAGACCTCATCACAAGCTGGAGAACCTGCATCCAAATGGTCCATGTTCTGCTTCTAGACTGTATATATATATATATATATATATATATATATATATATATATATATATATATATATATATATGTATGTATATATATATATATTTACATTCTGGGAGGTGACTCCATCAGGACTCTGGTTCTGATCTTTTGAGCATTAGAAGAAAGCAACTGGACCTTCAGGACTCATTGGACAAACTGTTCAGAACCCATTTGTTCCTTTGCTTGTATTTTTATGGATCAGATCCGGATCATGCTGGTCCTTAGTTAACCTCAGCAGGCCTCCAGGCATTCCCTCTGCTGCTCTGGAAACTCGCCCGTCTGCAGCTCATAGATTTCTACAGACAAAAGAGGCCGAGGCTTTCGTGACATCCCGCCTCACAGAAACCTTCAAACCCATTTAAAACTGGTCTCTAGGCTACAAAAACTGAGCCTGCATAGAGCCGAGCGGGCCCTGACACGCCTCCTCCCACACACAGTACTTACAGAGCACACAGAACACACCTGAGCTGTGATACCTGAGCGCCGCACGAGGAGGAGGACATGCCTCCATGCTACACAAGTAAACTCAATCTGTTAGAGCACCAGAACAAACAGAACACCTCTCCCAAGCTAAACCACAGCCATGTTCCAGAACTATCTGGACTAAAAGTCTGGTTCTGGTCTGTCAGGAGTGTTTCTGACAGTAACCTGCCTGAAGAAGAATGTAGCTGCTAGTGAGTAAGTCAGAACCTGATATCTGACCCCATTCTGGTCCATCTCTGGGACCAGCAGAACAAAGCTTCTTCTGACAGACTGATGGACTCTGTGGACATGACCTGAAGCTCTGAGTGGATCACAGAACAGTCAGTCAAATGCTGAGAACGCTAGGTAATGTTCCCATGGAAACCAGACTGATATGAAAACAAAGGTGATTGGAAAGAATTCAACAGCAACGTGAGAAAATCCTTCATGAGGATGTGGATCTGTGGGTGCACTGCTCAGCAGGACTTATTGCTCAATTCAGTTCTGTCTGGTGTGGACTGGACCTGCTGAGGACACTAGTGCAGGTCAAGGTTAAGGTCAAGGTCACAGATATTTGTAGCACATTTCCGAACAGCTCCCAAAGTGCTGAGGTACACACAAAACACCACAGAAGAAGAGGAAAAGCAACACACAAGCATGAACACAGAAACACTGAATCAATTCAGATGAATAAAAAGATCAAAGGTTCAATCATAAAACAATACGCGTCACATCAGTAGCAACAGAACCAGCTCAGCTGGGAAAACAAGTCTGGAGAAGATGGTCTGTCTTTACCCGGATGGGTTGGAAGAAGTCCAGGTTGCTCATGAAGATCTCCTCAGCTCGGTTCAGCCAGATGGGCGGAACCTCACACAGGATGTCCTGCACCTGCGACGCGACCTGCTGATCTGAGATCGTCACAAAGTCTGACACATTCTGTTTACCCCCCTTCCTGGGGCACATGTCTCTTAGATGGACGCCGAACCCTCTGAGGAGGACCTAAGACACAAGAAAGAACAGAAACAGTTTGGGAACTTTCATTCAGACGCTGAACTTCTCTAGGTCACAGTGATCCAGTCTCTGATCCAGTCTCAGCTTACTTCAGATTTTGGTTTTGTGTTCTAAAGCAGATCAGGATCTCATTTCACTCAGCTTTTGTTTAATTACACAGAACAGAACAGGACTCTATTCCTTAACTAACTTTTTAATCTCATAAAGTTTCACTTGAATCCTCTATGATCTAATCCAGGATATTAAATTAAACTTCTAGAACTAACCCAGGACTAAACCAGACTCCTGGAACTAGTTTTGTAGTTTGTTAGAAATGATCAGATTAAATGTCTGTCTTTCTGTTTCTCTGGACTTTGACTTTCAGACCTTTGTTGATGACCTTGGATCGGCGTGTGCATTCACATCGTGCATGCCGAGTGCTCCTGCTCACCTTGTCCAGGTTGACATGGGCCTCTCTGATCTGTTGGACGCTGTGTTCAGGCAGATAGGCGTTACTCCGCAGAAAGCTCGAGAGAGTCTCATTGTTTCTCAGGAAATGCTTCAACTTGAATCCTGTGGGAGGAAAAACGGGCAAACAGCCGTTCAGAGAAACCCGACGCCTCCTCCTGTAAATCCTCCACCTTTGTACTTAAACTACACTGATTTGTCACCACAGGACCAGGGGAATGTCCACAGAGGACAGGTGACCTGCGGTCCACCACTCTTTCAATTCACTCAAATCTGTTCAGATAAAATTAAAAATGTTTTCATGGATCTGCTCTGAGTGTTTGCTGGTAGACATGACTCTGAGAGTAAAATGCTTTATGTGTGTTTTTCGACGTGTGTTAACGATCAGAAAAAAACCCAGAGTAAATGAAGGAGAACAAACATGGCCTGTTGGCGATGAAGCTGAATCTGTTTCCAGGAGTGCCAAGCCGTGTTCACTTGAGTCACACAGGAAGTGCCAACCTTATTTGGGTTTTCTGGTGGATGAGGTTCGTGTCGCTGCATGTGAAACTGCAAAAATTCCACTTAGGAGCCCCCCAGGCCCCCCAATGCACACGCCCACCTCTTCCCGCTGCTTTCTTCTTCTGCAGGCCTGGACAGGCAGCCCAAGTCCTCACCCTGACTTATACAGAGCTGAAACTCCACAGGTCCTCACAGCTCCTGAGCAGGTCTGATCAGAGCCCTCCGGTCCTCCGCCCAGATCTCATTAGTATCAGAACCACAATAAAACCTGCTGAGTCAACTAGGAGGGCTTTAATGTGAACTCATCTGAAATGATTTCAGCCCAACTGAAGGTTTCCTACAACACAGGAACATGAACCTGCAGCTTTGTTTCTGGTTAAAAGAGAACTTCAGTGGTTCTGATCTAATCCATCCAACCTGATCTATGGAACCTGTTCATCTCCATCAGGTTTGGCTTCTGGTTCTGAGTGGATTGTTAGTAATGGGTCAGAGAACAGGTCCAGTTGTCCCACCTCAGTGGTTCTGAGTGATGTGATTGATTAAACAAGCTCCAACAGAGTGAGCTGTCAGGTTCAATCATGGTTCTGAATAAAGTCCAACCAGTGCCAAAAACATCACTGGCTGGCTCTACCTGCTGTGTGGTTCTGAGACTGTGGGAGAACCAGGTGAGATCACCTGACTCAGCAGCAGGTAAAACTGTGGGTTCACATTGCTCCGCCCCCTCATCACAGCCAGCTGCACTGACCATCTGGAAGCTGTCATTCTTCATATCAGAACAATGCTCTGTCCGAAAAGGGTGTGGATCGGGTATTTTGGAGCAGGTTCAGAGAAGAATTACCTCTTTGCCGGGTCAGAACTGATACAGCAAAGGTTCTGTTTTTTTCAGTAAGCCAGAAATCTACAAGACTCTCTGATGTCAGACCCCTGTGCTGACCTTCACTCTGAGATGGTTCTCTCTGGTTCCTACCTGAGCGGCTGGCCTGCATGGCCTCCAGGGCTCGAGCAAGATCCTTGAAGCCATCGAGGTTCTTGTCATTCTGGCTGTACAGGAGGATCTTCTTGGCATCCGAGAAAAGACGAGAAATTCTGCAAATCAAAACAGAAACATAATTAAGTTCCGTGTAAGAGTTAAAACCCAGCAGCAGATCAGGGGAAACTGAAACCGAAGAGGCCAAAGGTTAAACCATTAAACAACAATGATGAGAGAAGGACTTTGGAGTATCAACACCAAACAGAATGGATCAGCTCAGGAAGGAAGAGACCAGAGCTTCTGATCCAGACCACAATTCCTCATATCTTTCTATTTTCCTTCCCAGCTGCCAGACTTCCTGTAATCCTTTAAAGTGGTTTCGGATTGGCAGGTCTGCAGACCTGCTGACAATCTGAAGGATTAAATCTTTTTTACTTTGGTTTATTTTTTACCCAATTTTAGTACTTTTACCTGAATTCTTTCACGTGTTTGTTTTTGTAAAAACCACTGACCTCTGACCTTTGAATCATTATGGCAGAAAAAGGCTCCTAACTCAAGGGATGGACTAGAGTTGACTCGACACAGAGTAGAACCTGTTTAAACTGGATCTTAAGACTCTTTTGTAGCAGCAGTCTAACACTGAGACACAATCTAATCCTGGTTCTTTATAAAAACTGAGAGGACCCAGGACTTTTATCTCCAATCAGCTGATGCAAACTCACATGGAGTCGTTGAAGTTGCCGACGATGCCTGGAGACTCGCCCGGCGTTGGGTTCCTGAAGCAGGGGTTGTTGGCATTGCAGAGGATTCCCTGAATCCAGGGCAGTGTTCCAGCAGATGGCATTGCCTTGTTGGGAAAATGACCTGAAGACAGAACAGGAAGTGAGCAGCATATTCATTAAAACGGCAACAGCAGAGGTCCGTGGGAGGTATAGTCCCTAGCCTAAAAACCACAAATCAAAACAGAAGTTTGTGTTCAAGTTCCGTAAAAGACCTAAATGTAATGGGCCAATGCTATTGATTATTGATTAGTGTTGATCAATGGTAGTTATTTCAGTTTATTTTCCAGAAATATAAAAGGTAAAAATAGGGTAACTGGTGCTTTAAAATCAGTTTAGATTTTAGAAACATGATTGCTCATCGTCTGAACCAATCTGATTCAGAGATCAGAAACCAAATTCTATCACAATGATGAAAAGAATTACAGCTGTTGTTTGTTTACATGATTGTTTATTGTTTTGTTTCTTGTGGATGAGATTTTATATCTGATGCTGGATCAGATGTATGGTCCAGATGTGCTCCTGATGTGGTCTTGATGTTGTGTCAGGTTAATGATGTTCTGTTCTTTATCTTCCTGCTGTGTTGGAATGGAGCGTTCACCTGGACTCGGAGCAGAATATAATCTGTCACTGGTTGGTTATCACCTGCAGAAAAGCTCCAGAAGCACAGGTATGACCTTTGCCCCCCAGCTTCAGCAGAGAGAAGACGTTGCTATCAGGAACCTTTAGGACTGCCAGCTGGCTGTTTGTGATACAGGTGATAAGATAAGCAGAGCTGCAGGTTCTGCAAGTTCTGAAGGTCTGCAGGTCACTGAGACTCCAGCAGGTCACTTCAGTAAATAATCAGTGGAACCCACGGTTATCCAGGGTTCTGCTCTGTGGAACCTGGAACTCCTGTGAATCCAACCATTGATTGATCAGCTTGGTTCTGTTTGAGTAGTGACCTTTAAACTTCAGTGTCCCACAAAAACACTGTAAATGTGTGTGTGATGAGTGTGTGTATGTGTGTGTGTGCATATGATCGGTGGATCACCAGGAGGGTTTCTGTCTGAGCTGATGGTTTGGTTCTGAATGGATCCGCTGTGGTCATAGAATTCCTTGAACCAACTGAGTCATTAGGATCGAAGCTGTTGACAGCTCCACACGCTAACACAACTGTTGGATTAAGCTGAATCAAAGTATCAGGCTCAGTAATCCTCTGGATCATCTCTGACCTGAAGGAGCTTTCTCTGAACTGCTTCAGGAGGCCAGTTTCATCATGCGTCTCCAAGGAAACAACAGGAAGTGTTTTCCAATCACAGGTGAGCTGAGAGCTTCTGGATATAGGTCACATAACGGAATCTCCACACCTCAAAATGAACCATCATTCTGGTTCCCATAAATTGGGTCCTCACCATTCACATTCTTATCAATGTGGTTCCCATCAGTAGGGTTCCTGTCAGTCAGGTTCCCTAGTAGCAAACACCTTATTTCAGGACAAGTAGATTTCTGTGATCCTTCACACGTCCTCCCAGCAGCTCTTCGGTTCCTTTAGAAAAACGTTTGTGAAATGAGAAAGCTCCTGGGAGAGGAGAAGTGAAGGATCAGAGACATTCAGCTGCTTCAAACTCTGATGTCTGATGCAGTCTCAGTCTGGATTCTGCAGGACAACGAGTTTTCAAATCTGAAAGGACAGAACCAAACGTCCTCCACTCTGCATGAAGCTCACCTTTGGACCAGAACACAGAGCCAGGACAGCTGTTCCCTGACCAGAACTGAAGGTTTAGGACGTCCCTGCTGAGCATCCCCATCATTAAACCCAACAGATATCCAGCTGGTATCAACATGACACGGTCCTGCATGCAGCCGCTTGCTTCGACCCAATAAACCCAACGAACCCAAATGTATGCTGAGTTTCTGATTGAGGATTCACTTGGGTCTGGTTCATTAACCTCCTGCAGTGGGTTACTGAGGATCACAGAAGCAGAGCTGAAGAAACCCAAGTTAAATGTAAACACGTCGTTACACAAGGGTATCAGAACTTTATGGATCATGACCAGAACTCTTTACCCTTAAGAAACTCTGTTAATGACTTTACAGCTGACAGATAATACGTCATAAACATCTAATAAACACCAGAACCACTCTGACAGCTAGTGCCACACGGGCCCCTGATACCAAGACTAAAGTAGTGTGCATCTGGCTGGGTTAGAGAGAACTAATCACAGGTTAGAGAGAAAAACACATCCCTCTCTCTCTCTCACACACACACACGCACACACACTCAGTTTACTGCCAGTGATGCTGTCAGGATAATAAATATGGTAATCAAACTTGTTCAGCCAAACACTTGTTTTTTTTTTTACTAGTTCTATCAAGTAAACCTGCACTCACAAGCTCCAGTCACATTAGCTAAAAGAATATAGCAAATATTTCACAGGTAAACCTGACTGAAACACAAAGACCACAGCAACCAAGAATGTTAGCCAACTTGTCAATGGCTGTAACATAAACAGATAGACAGCCTAATAAATCTGTTTCCTTCATTACATCATTTTTGACTCACATCCTGCAGATGGAGACTATCCTAAAATAGCTTTCCTTCAAACATTTTAATAAAACTTAAAATACAGTCACACCACAGATTTAGTCCATCTGGAACTCTCTCTCTCTGCGGACCCCTGACCCCTGATCAAACTCACAACCCCTGACCCCCTACCCACAGGAGCAGCCAGCAGACTCACCATTCTCAGAACCAATAAAAACAAAATAACCACATCACGTTGGTTTGGTTCAGTTTTCAGAAGATCGAGTTCTTTATGTTTGAGATGAAACCAGAACATTTGGACCATTTGGACAGTTCCTAGTTTCAATAAACACTTATCATGATCAGCCAATCAGATAATAACAGGTTGGGCCAGCTGCAGATGTTCACAGATGTTCCTGAAAGCTCAGCTCAGGGTTTAAGAGTGCAACCCAAATAAATGTTTGATCCAAGAGTGAAGAAGCATCACAGCTTTACAGCAAACTAACCCAATGGTTATCGATCCATTTAACAGGTGATAAATGTGTAAACTCACACTCATGCTGCTCATATGGAGGGTAGTTGAGTCGCACAGTAATGAGGATGAAGAAGATGAAGAGAGGCCAAACGATTTCCACCAAGAGCTGGAGCTGCAACACACAAACACAAAAATTCAGGAACACACAAACGTTACTTTAAACAACAATTTGGACTCAACATCCAGCTAAAAATCTACTATCTACTTGATTCTTCTTGTAAAAGCTTGTGTTGGGAGTTGATCACTTTGATCATCCACACCACAGTGGTGGAACGATAGACTGACCATAACATAACAGGCATCTCTGTTCTATCTTTTAGAAACTCTTGAAGACCAAGCTGTTCAGAGAGCATCTTCTAGATCAGTGGTTTCCAACCTAGGGTCTGTGACCCCACAAGTGGGTCCCCTCAAGATTGCAAGGTTCCCCACAGTTTTGTCTGGGCTGAGGTTGTGAAGTTACTTAGATTATATTTGTAAAAATTACACACACCCATCAAAACTCTGTTTAAGAGTAATAACTCTGTATAAAGTTTGTAATTAACCATTTTTAATGTGTGCACGTGGGTAGAAGTTTGGGTTGGGGTTGTCCTGGTTTGTCTTGGACACAGGCAAGGAGGTCCTCGAGGAAAAAAGGTTGGGAACCACTGTTCTAGACAAACGCCTTCCTTTCTCTGCTATTGTAACATTCTCATAGATAAAAGAATCTACCAAATACATAAACATCTGAAACTCTGAACTGACCATTAAGATAGCAGCTAAACACACACACACACACACACACACACACACACACACACACACACGCACGCACACACACACAATTATAAATCAACGATTGATTGGAAACACGGATTACTGATGAGCTGCTGATGAGAATCTTAATATTGATCCAAAAGGAGCAGAACCGACTCTGAACACGATGACACACAACGACCGAGCACAAACACACTAACATCATCAGGACACAGAAGAAAACAAGAACCTAAGCCCAACAGAACAGAAGACTGGAGATGAGTTCAGCTGAACCTGGTATTATTGGACCAATCAGAGAGATGGATCAGAACAGGAAGTGATGTGAGGACTCACCGTCTGCCGTCGTCTGTAGGTGAAGTTCTTCCACAGCAGGAGGCCCAGCTGGGTGGAGACGGACATGTCTGCTGCCACCGCCGTGCTGGAATGATCACCTGCCGCCACTCACTCTGCGATAAACACAAACACACGAACACACACGTACAGGTGTCAGGGTCAAAGGTGAACTGATACAGAAGGTGCTGACTTGTCAGATCTAAGAACGTCAGCACTGATCAAACAGCTGCAAAGGAACATCTTCAGTCATATCATAATGTGGAATTAATCAGCTCCACTGTCCAATAACACAGAATGAAAACTATCATCTAAAAACTATTTGAGGACTGTTCCTCATTCAACCATCAGGACCATAAATGAAGAAAAAGATTGAGTTTGGTGTTTGTTCTGATCCACTGAGAAGTTTATTAAACTGTCACAGATGGTTCCCGTCATGTTGGGAAGGTTCCTGATCTGATATGGGAGCTACAAAAAACATTCTCAAAGCTGTTGGAGGTCCTTCATTTGAAGAACTGTAGCTGACCTTAGCTCCTAGAACTGCATCTGTAGGGACATTTTCATCTCCTTCAGAGGAGGAACCTTTGTAGCATCAGGGGAAACATTAGTCACAGAACCGCATGAAACTAAAAGTCAGAGCTACAGAATTACACAAGGTCTTCGGAATACCAGGAAAAAGTTCCCTAAAATTCAATCAGAACTCTGACAACTTCTTAGATGAATCGTGATTGTCGGATCGGACTGACAGATTCTGGTAGGTTTTGGCGTTCTATGAAAAAAACACAATTATCCAGATACTAACTGACAAACTTAACAGTTACTTCCTGTTTGTAGTTAGAACAGTTAGAACTATTTGGTTCCACCACCAGTCTTGACCCGGTTCTGAGAGAAACCAAGGTCCTGGTCAGATCAGAGCCATGATGAGAAAAATCACTACATAAAAAATCTCAACCCACCGATAAATGACTGATGACGAGGCAAATCTGAGTCAAAAGGTGTGTGTGTGTGTGTGTAACCCCCACCACTGACCTCTGACCCATTTACATTGTGAGACAGAAAGAAGTTGTAACAATGATTAAATCGTACAGATCAGAATCAGGCTGCAGATCAATGCCAGCAGAAACCAAAACCACAACACACCAGTACTGGTTTTGGGTCCTGGGTCAGGTCTCTGGTGGGTCTGTTTAAAACTTAAAATTATGATCTTCTTCTTTCATCCAGTTTCATCACAACACCTCTTCTGGTGAGGTCACGCAGGACGCGGTCCCAGACACAAAACGAATGCTTTATAAAGAAACGTCTGATCATCAGGAGACAGGACCAGGTCTGGAGTCTGC
This sequence comes from Aphyosemion australe, assembly GCA_006937985.1. Taxonomy (NCBI): domain Eukaryota; kingdom Metazoa; phylum Chordata; class Actinopteri; order Cyprinodontiformes; family Nothobranchiidae; genus Aphyosemion; species Aphyosemion australe. Next base: position 2,009,360 of record SSNS01000026.1, read on the forward strand.
TGGTAGGAGCTGACACCCAGATTCCTGTCAGACGGAGTCATTTTTGGTGGTTTTATAAAGAACCAGAACCAGCTTGTGTCTTTGTAACAAGCTGCTGGTACCAAAGAGCCTAAAGATCCATTTAAAACTGGTTCTGTGTCAACTTAACTCCGGCTCATCGATTGAGTTAGGAGCCTTTTTCTGTCTGAATGATTCAGAGGTTAAAGGTTTAAACACAAACCTCTTAAAATGTTGTTAATAGAACTAAAACTGAGTAAAAGAAACATTTTAAATCAGCCACAGTCAAAGAAAATCTCCTTCAGAAAGTTTGGAGAACTCCTGATCCAAACCCACATTAAAGGAGTAAAGTTACTGCTGGGAAGAAAAATCAAAAGAGATGAGAAATGGATCAGGTTTTTTGACTGAATCAGGAGGATCAGTGGATTTAGACAGCACTCTATATTAATGACAGCTCCACATGTGACTATTTGAACTTTAAAATATTCAGATTTGTCTGATTGACTAACTGAACCAGAGGAAAGCGGTTCTGGCATGCTGATCAATAACGGTCAGCAGACCTCAGAAGTCAGATGGAAGCAGCAGCTGCTGAGCTTTCATGACAAAACGAAGTCTGAGCCTGAAACTCTGATCATAACCTGTAGACTGGACCCAGGCCCAGCAGAGTGAGCTTCTGATAGATCCAGAACTCTGATGTGGATCAACCGAAGAGGAGAGCGCCCCCAGCGGCGAGACCCGCCACTGCACCTCAAAAAAGTCATTCAAATCATTTAAAATAACAGTTTAAAACTTTCTAAATGAAATAAAATCAAACTTTATTCACTCACCCGTGTGTTCCCGCCGGACCAGGCTTTATAATGAACCTGCGGTGCGGTTCGGTTCTGAGGTGAGAGCTAATTCAGCCTCCTGGTTCTGTGTGATTCCTGCTGAGGCTCCACAGAAGATAAAACACTCAGACACGCTCTGCGGTTCCAGCGAGGCCCACTTCAGGTCAGTCTCTCAACTCCTCCTCCACCTCCTTCCAGCAGCATCTGCTCCGAACCGTTCCGAGCTCCCGGGACTAAACTCCACTCACCGGAGTCAATTCATAACAACCGTCACGCTGCTTCTGCTTGTGACTGTCAAAATAAAAGCCCTGCACTGTCCCATTTCCGGCTATGGAAAAGTTGCACCTTTGATAGGATTTAATAGAACTGGAAGCACGTGGATTTTAATTTGACCTGATAATTTATGTCTTATTTTGAATATGGAGAGAGGGGACAGACTCAGAATCAGCTGGATCCATTCTGGTGTAGGAATGTTCATCTCCATCACTTTGTTACCTAGGTAACACTGGTTAATTCCATTGACTCTAAAACATTCTACCTAAATGGAAAAAAAAACCTTCTCATCCCCTCCCCCCCCCCCCCCCCCCTCTCTCTCTCTAGTTAATAAAATAACATTACAGAAATGGAAATCTAAAAAATGAACCAGGGGAAAACTTTATTACAGTGTAATATAAAAATACAGACAGCATAATATTTAGAATCCCTTTCTGTCTTATAGTAGACTAAATCAAACACAAAAGACTGATGCCACATGAATCTGGCACAGACACCATACACACTCAGTTACCTATCAATAAATAATACTAATTTATTTAGTCACCACAGACTTTTATCTCCTCCCCCTTTTGTTGTAATCTGATTACCGGAAGATTGGAGATGTTTACGTCCAACTCACTACTTTTTATTTCAGTTTTTTTCTTGCTTATACTACTCAGTTGTTAATTGAAATTATTATTATTATTTTTAATCTTTCACTGTATTATTCCTTTCCTTTACTATGCTTTTCCTACTTTACGTTATTGTTTTCATTTATAATAATAATAATAATTATTTATTTATTGTTGTTTATATGGGAAAATTCTGGTGTCTCTTCATTGGCATGTAAGATCTGCATTAGGCCAGAAAAGCATGAGGGCATGAATATCATCCTACACAATCTTGATATATCCTATATTTCTTTTTTTTTCCACTATTTGAGACTTTTTGCTACTAAAATGATCATTAATTGCTCGATTGATTACACACGAACTATGATTATTAATTATTGTTGTTATTATTATCAGAACAATCAGCTGTGGCACAGAGAATTCACAAACAACAACAAGAAAACAAACTAAGTAAGCTAAACACAGGAACCTTTATAACCCAAAATCATGACCAGGACCCAGTTTACCAATGTTGGTCCTTGTTACAGTTTATTTTTTTGTTTTATTTTATGTAAAAGAATCTTTGAAATGGTCAAAAAATGAAAAGTCGATCACATTGATCTAAAAGGAGGAGAACATTTCTGGTTCTTGGAGACCAGACCGGTTCCTCTGTGAGCTGTGTGTTTGAAATTGCTGAGTTTGACTTGTGTGTTGTGTTTGTCCTTTCACCTGGAGGTCAATAACTCTCGCTTAAACTGAATGACTCATGCTGCTATTTGGGAAATCACTTTGTCTAGTTACACACTTTATTATCTGGTAAGGAACATCGGTGGATCCTGCTGAAGCTCAGATGGCCTTTAATCAATAATCAATAAATCCTGATGATCAACCTATAAAGTAATAAAAACCTGTTTGACTTCAGTCTGGTGTATTCAATGACACGATGACCTGATCGATCAGCAGGTTTGGATCCAGATAAACATCTACAGCTCAGCAGCTTCCAGCAGATCAAACTCTGAGGTTCTGATGAGACTGAGACCTGAACGCCGCATTCGACCAACAAACAGAACCAAACTTGACAGGAAGTCAGACTTCACTAATGTGTGTCTTATTCCAGGCTTCCCTGTTGGACGTTTTGATTCTGTTTTGTCTCTACATGAACTTTGATCTGTTCTTGCCTGCTGTGGACACTAAGAGAAATGACTCACAGCAGGACAAACAGTTCACTGCTGCTTCAAAACAACACACAGGTCACAGAGTGGAAATGCTTCACTTGATTAAGCAGGTTTCTGTGGTTCTGACAGAGTTAAAGGAGGGCAGACTCAGAGGAACACAATCTATTTCAGTCTCTTATACACCAGAGTGATCTGTTACCATGGCAATAAATGTGATTAGAGCAGGGGTAGGCAATCCTGGTCCTGGACGGCCGCTATCCAGCATGTTTAAGTTGTTTCCCTGCTCCAACACATTTAATTCAATGGTTGAATAACCTGTTCAGCTGTTCATCAAGCTCTGCAGAAGCCTGTTAATCACCTACTAAGGTGTGTTAGAGCAGGGATATAACTAACACATGCTGGATAGCAGCACTCGAGGACCAGGATTGGCTACCCCTGGATTAGAGGGTTGACCTGTAACCATATAGATTAGAGGTGTCCAATCCTGGTCTTGGAGGGCCTTTATTCAGCATATTTTAGTTGTTTCCCTGCTTCAGCACACCTGATTTAAACCAGAGGGTGATTCTGCAGAGCTTGATGAGCTGCTGAGCAGGTGATTCAGCCACTGAATCAAGTGTGTTGGAGCAGAGGAACAACTAAACCATGCTGGATACCAGCCCTCCAGGACCAGGGTGCACCTGCACCTGGTCTCTGTGATATCTAAGGATGTTGGGCTGGTTTGACTGATGATTCTATTAAAATATTGTTTTTTAGAGCAGTAGCAACCTTGAACTGATTTTAGAAACAATATCTCTGACTGAAGCACACAGATGTGCCGAGGTGTTCCAGGTGGGCTCACAACACGTTCAACTCATGTTTAATTAAAGTGAGAAAAAGCCACTTTCTCTTTTATTTCTGCAGTAGTATTTCAGCTGACAGAGCAGGAGTTTTACATTTATCATCTAAGAGAGAAAACAATTTCAAATTTCAAGATAAAATCTGTAGAGATCAGTTGTTGTTCATTGAAATATCCTCATTAAGGGGCCTGCACGACAGGCAGGGCTCTTATTCTTCTTCACAAAAAACGGTCGTACATTAATGCGGCTCTAATGGAAGGGTGCACCCCAACAAATCTTACATCACATCGACCGGCTCAGTCGATGTGCTTCTACTTTTCTTAGTGTTTTGAGTTACCATGGCAACGTTATTAGCAAAAACACCCCTCTCATTACGTTTGGTTGTAATTACATTCTCTGATCTGCACCAGTTTGAACACGATGGATATTCATTCAGCCCCTGAAAGAAATGTTTGCAAATTGTTGTTGAACCTGGTCTAATTCCACCATAGCGCCCCCTACATCCACTTCAAACTTGAATAACGTCTACAAACAAGTTCACAACCGTACCAAACTTGCTTTGTGTCATCACACAAATGCTGCCAACACATTCATGTGGTCATTTGTTGAAATAACTTTAGCTCCACCCCTTTAGAGACAGTTTCCTCTAAATAAAACACGCAAGTTCTGATTCTCACAAAACTTCACATAAATGACCTTTGTAAGCCTAAGAACTGCTCAATGGAATGTTATTTGATTTAGAGACAGCGCCCCCTAGATTAATTAAATCTTTAACTCATTAACTGCCAGCCATTCTCTGATCAGAAAGCCCCTGATTGCCAGCATTTTTGAGCATTTTTACTGTTTTTTGAAGTCACAGAACATTGTGCTCTATGATCATGTAAACGCCAAAACTACCAAAAGAAAGAGTAGACTCACTTCTTACATCAGGAAGAATCGCCGTATTTCTAGCATTATCCGTTCTTTCACAATCTGTTGCTGAAGCGTGAGCTGCAGAAGCATTTCCGGTTGGCGCATCGCTTTTTTCACAGCAGCATCCCAAAACGTACTCCTAATTCATTGATTTTCCGCTTCCTGATCACGTGATGTGTGACATACATGGATAAAGATCAGCTTTAGACATGTGATGTTTGTTCTCACAGTGCGGGGACTCGCTCCAACGTCCACCCCGTAAAAAAAATGCAATTGCCGACTATAGTCGTCAATGGCAGTGAGCAGTTGGATTTCAAATGACAACTAAAGTTGTCAATGGCAGTGAATGAGTTAATAATTCCTACAAAAATGGGCACAACTCTACAAAACTTGCTTTATTTCTTCATACAACATCACCTAACACATTCATGTTATAATTTGGTGATTTAGGTTTAGCTCCACCCTCTTTGTGACACTTGGCTATAAATAACACATGCATGGTCCCATTCACACCAAACTTCACATAGATGATCTTCGAACTTTAATAACTCCTACAAACAAGATCACAACTAAACCAAACTTGCTGTGTGTCATCACACAACAGCGGCAAACACATTCACATGCTCAATTATTAAAATCAGTTTAGCTCCGCCTCCTCAGATATGGCTGGCTCTGTATAACATATGCATTATCGGATTAAAACAAAACAGCATGTAACATCAGATCTACACCAAGTTTTGTGTGAATGGTTGTGGATCACTGTTTAGCACATTGGTTTGGTAACTGTACACCCCCCCCCCCCCCCCCCCCCAAAAAAAGGAAGCATTTCAAAGCTTGGCTTTTCACACAATTTTAAACACTGGTAGTGGGAGCTCAGCAGAGCACTAATGACTGTTTTAGAGGATCACTCATAACACCTACTGGTGACATGCACAATTTATTAACACGTTTATAGGACATGTTGAAGAAGGTTTGAAGTGCTGATGACGTGACTATGCACATTAGCTTATGACACATGGCCACTATCATGTGCAAGCGGGCAGGTCCGTTTCAAAATTTCTTCAGAAATGTTCTAGTTAATATTGTTAAGCAATATTTCAAACGCCTTCTAAACTCTCAGCCAGGCCAACTTGTATTTACATAGTATTTACACTGGTTCTGTATGGACAGCTCAAAGCAAGCTGAGCTGCCTTGTTTTGGACAGCCTGTAACCTATGAAGATTATTCTCATTCGTGTTGGACCAAACAACTGAAATGTAATCAAGATGACAAAATACTAATAACTGAACTAGTTGCTTTATTTGAATGGAATGATTTCCCTACAATATCTAATAATAGTACTTCTTCCCATTTTTTTTAATACATAATTAAAGGAGGAATATGTAAGAATTCCACATCGAAATAATCACAAAACAGGCTGTCAGTTTTTCTCCTTTCAATAAAGCAGCTCAGTAAGCCTGTGAGGTTGCAGAGTCGGCGGCGAGGTAACTATGCAGCGCTTGCATTTGTGATTCAACACCGGCAGGCAAAAAGCTTCAGAGTTGTTTAAAGAACGAAGCCAGTAAACAGGAGTGACCCAGAAGTCATTTCTTGTACCCTTAAGAAGCCACTGCATCTTTTTGTTTACCTTAATATCGAGTGAAGCAGGCTAGAGGCTAACGTTGAGCTAACAACACAAGCGGTGAATTAGAAGCAAATAGTCGGCTCTAAAATTACCTGAAGCTACTTTTTCAATTACCTACCCTGCTGAAAAAAACAGCCTAGACCAACATAGGTGTTACCAGCATATGTTGTGTTTTGGTGCTGGTTTAGCTGGTGGACCAGCATGCAATGCAATGCTCATTTTGGTCAAGCTGCAGCCTGATTTTTACTATGCTTTTTTTGTTTTTGTTATTAAACTAAACCAATAGACTGTGCATAACAGCAGCACATGCTTTGACTCCGCCTTCGCTCTAGATTGAACCAATAGCGTTTGAGGGACTGGTTGAGCGCTCTGCCAAAAATAAACCACCCATTTCATAAAAAACCCTTTCATAAAAAATACCACATCACACGAGGCCAACTTTTTACGCCTTGGTATTTCTGACCAGAAACAGGTAGCAGCCATTAAAATAATTAATTTCCAAATAAAATCTTGAAAAGCACTTTACTTATACGATTTGGGTTACTTTACGAGGGGGGTTGGGGGGTTCTAGGACTCTAGAAGGTGCTATATTAATAAAAGCCATTTACCAATTAGTGGAAAAAAAAGCTATTAAAAGTAGCAGCAGGGGGCGCTGCTGGACAGCCAATACAGGGATGGAGAAAGAACAAAACTCCATCTGTCCTATCTCTCTCTCTCCCTCTCTCTCTCTCTCTCTCTCTCACACACACACACACACACACGGTCGCTCGCATGCATGCATGCATGCACGCACACACACTCGTTCAGCCTGGTACAACAGTCAACAATAAGACAAAAGTTCTGTTGTCTTCTGCAGTTGGATTGGACCCACATCACTGCTGTTCTCATACTGACAGCAGCACCAGGACTTTACTGGACCATCAGGGCCCTCTCAGACCATCAGAACACATCAAAACCACCAGAACCTCGCAGGATCATGGACCCAAAGCGTCACTCCTCAAGCTCACAACAGCAGGTTCGACTCAGGAGAATGGTAAGAGATCCAGTTACTGATGTAGAGTTCTGAGTAGCACCTGCTTTCTGATGCAGTATAATTCTATTACAGAGTGGTTCTGGGTAGTACTAGATACTACATGGTTACACAGAGTATTTCAGAGTACTACAGAGTGCTTTAGAGTATTGCAGAAGAACTCTTACAAGTAAGAAAATCAAATCTGATTGTTAACGTGACCCTGCGTAGGACAGAGGTGCAGCATCAGGACCACTGTGTACAAGCGTATTCCCATGGAAACGGCCAAAGACACAACTTTGACTGCAGATTTCTGTACATGAGTACTGTAAAAAATAAGTTAGTGTTTGTTTCCTCTGGATTGACCAAGTGGGAATGACCTGAATGGTTCTGTTAGGTTGGGACAGGTTCTAACTTTGCCAGTGTCATCTGTAGTCCAGTCCAGAACTCCCGATTCCAGTCCAGATATTCCTGCAATCTCGATCAACAGCTCTCCACACTTTCTGATGGTCTGAAAAACATTTTATTTGGACTTTGATTTTTGACCTGGTTGCAGTTTTTGTTTCCGGCCATAACATAATATTTTGTTATTTGGGTTAATAAAAGTAGAAGAAAGCTGACAAAGACATCTTTCCCTCCACCAGTTGGACAACCCTGCAGTCCCACAGGAGGAGCAGGAGGAGGTAGAAAAGTAGGAGGAGTGGAAGGTCACTGGAGGACAGGGACTCCGATGAGAATCTGAGAATAAAATACCAGGTTCAGCATTTTGTCCCCATAGCTTCGGATGAACAGACTTTATCAGAACCAGGTTCTGACTCTGGTCAATTCCTATAAAATGTTTTCAGTTTGACAGGAAATAAGAGATCTCTCCATCCAGGTGATCGCTGTTTGTTGTTCGCTTGCCTGAACATGCAGGCTGTAACATGCTCAATCAGTAATATTGAGCTGTGACTTTTGGTATCAAAACATCACCTGATGGAGACAAAATTCACTAAAACCTGTAGTAATTGTGTCAATAGACAACAATGGGATTTTGGTGAAACAGGTGGGAAATCTCTGTCCTCTTTGGAGCTGTACAACTAAGGTAGACATCACAATTGAAACACCATTCAAAGTTCCAAAGGCTCACAGAAACATGGACTTGACATGACTGAACTGGTTTAGGTTTGATGATTTTGGGAGACTTTTCCACATGACTGGTTGACTGGTGATGATGTCACATAAACCTTTAACTGTTTACAATTTTACTCCCTCAACTTCTTTAGAGCCACTATAAATTATACAATCTTCCAACCTCTGCATCTTTCACCGCTGTAAGAATGATGGTTTTCTCTTGTGAATCCAACCTTCTATAGACTTTAGTAATATCTAAGCTCACAAGATCTTCTTCCAGACAGAAAGTGCATTATTTTTAAGCTCATTGTGTCTCCTGTATAAAAGCCAGTGAAACATCAACATTCCCCTGTCTGACCATCAGAGCCTTCTGCTGCTCATGGTTCACTAAGTTTCTCTAAATAGCTTCTAGTTTTTCACCCAGCACCTGTGTGTCTGGGGCTTACTTTTAATTTTGATCCTCTATCTGATTCTCATTAAGTTTATTGTCAGGAAATGATATATATAGGTGTGTGATTACCATGGTAACCCTAATGAGCCAGTGTCAACAGCTTTAACATTTTTATTAATCTTGGATCTCATGTTTATAGATCAAAAGTTGACGTTTGATCTGATGAGATTATTGCAAAGCTTATGTTGGACTTTCAGGTGGTAGCGTTGGGAAAATTAATTTAGAAGTGTTCTAGCTGATGTTTTTCAAACACATCTGGTTCTGTTTTCCAGGATGTACACTTACTTCCAGCCACTGCTTTGTGTGTGTCACTTTGTGTTGTGTGTGTGGTGACTGGTGGAGGGTGTAAACACTACTCTTTGTATTTATAATCAAGTGAAACAAAAAAGTAGACTTAAAATTCTACAGGACTCTGAGTGGTGGTGAGGACTTTTTGTTGTGTTAAAACATTTTTGTTTCCTCAGGAAATAGAGCAGGTTTTCAGTAAATGAAGAATTCAGCTGTTTGTTACTGAACTGATGAGTCGGTGAAGAATTCAGGGAAAACAGCGCCATTCTGTAGTTAGCCGTCCTTTAGCGGTCACAGTCGGTACTGCAGCTGCAGCTTCTCTTGTTTAGCTTAGGCTTGACCGCTATCTGCGCATGCGTAATGAGATGAATGGCTGCTGTACCTGACGGCCCACCAGGAAGTGTGGCGGACAAAACCTTGGCCGTTAATATCCGCTTGGTTCGGTAACCAGAGGAGCGGGCCGGAGCGCTCAGTCTGACCGTCGGGACTCGGGCTCCCGGACCACGCGGGGCTGCCCGTCCCCTCAACCCGCCTGTCGAGCTCCAGACCCCGCTGCTGCTGAGCTGAAGCTCCGTGAGGCTCCGGGCGCGTCCATCCTGACTGCAATGGGATGCTGCGGTAGCGCGGAGGTAAGCACGACCGGTCCGGTCCAGTCCGACTCGGTATCGTTCTTTTAGCATTTGTCCTTGATCTCCAGTCTGTGACTATTTCACCCGTGAAAGGGAAACCGAATCTCAGAGGAACGAGCTCGGATTACAGCCATCAGATAATCCAATTATCTTCTCCATTCAGGTCGGTACCGGGCCGGTAAACAACAGGCCCAGTTGAAGGTTAGGATTAGAGAACCCGGGCCTCGCTATCAGTCCTGGTTAGGGGGCATGACTGGGGCGGCTGGGCCCGGTTCGGTCCGGTTCTGCAGGCCCGGCTGTGCGCTGACTGTGGCCGTGTTTGTGTGTTTCAGAGGACAAAGAGAGAATGGAGACCGCTGGAGGACCGGAGCTGCACGGACCTGCCCTGGTTCCTGCTCTTCACAGTCTTCTGCGTCGGCATGGTAACCGGAGACAGAACACCGAATCAGAACCAGCATCATGCACACGCACAGTACACACAGTACTAATAATTCTCTGTACTGTTGACCCAGGGCAGTACCACGTTCACAGTACTATACATCTCCAGTATTGATACAGTAATAATACCACAGTACTGCTGTAATACTACAGGGATCTGCAGGAGTCCAGGCCTCAGTAACACTGTGGTACAGATATAGTCTTAGAAGTGATGCTGCAATTCTGAATAATACTGATCAAGTTTACATTACTGTTGGATCTCTACAGCTGTGCTAGAATCAACAATCAACACATACATTAGTGCTGCAGTAAACTGACCAGTCAGTACACATTCTTATTAACTAAAATTACTATTACTACAGTTATGCTACAGTAGCTACATTAATACACTTACAGCACATTAGTACACAGCTTAGACAGCCCCATTTACCAAGCTTATACTGGGATTATACTACAATAATCCTACAAGCACAATACATTAATGCTGTGAAACTACAGTCACACACTCTATATTAATTAATTAACACATATAAATATATAGTTTTTATTTTTCAAGCTGAATTACAGACCTGGTAGAACCTGAAACAAACAGCTGATTTAAACATGTTCTGATGAGTGGTTCTGTTTCAGAGCGGTAGATCACATTCGGATTAGCTAAATCTTACTGGACCTCATCCTCAGTTTTGATTATCATCATTATATCTGCAGAGACAACAGTCAAGGAAGGTCCAGTTTACAACAAACATTCACTACAGAGACGGTTCTGATCCAGATAGCTCATCTACTGATCTGACCCAGGAATGACAGAGAGCGGCGGCTGTTCGTGTTGAAATTTAGTTTTTTCTTTTTAATCCTGCAGGGTAGCATCTGTGGCTTCACCATTGTCACCGGTGGTGCAGCTCGGCTCCTCTTTGGGTACGACAGCTATGGCAACACCTGTGGCCAACGCAACGATCAGATCGAAGGCGTGCGGCTCAGTGGCCTTGATCACACCGACAGAAAGTGAGTGTTCTGCACCATTTTCAGCATAAGTGACACAAACATACAAAAGACTAAACACAGACTAATAAATATCAATAGATTATAGAGGGAGTGAGGGAACCACACAGGAGGTCTCACACAACATATCCAAGCAAACCTAAATTGTTCAATACAAACTGGACTGAGAGTCCTGGGGCTAAGGAAGGTCAGAGAAGCACAGCAGCTTATCATGAGTCAGCAGGTTTTCAACACATCAGCTGATGTGATTCACCTAGGTAGGTCATTTGGTGTCAGAAGGAAATAAGAATGCTGCTGTGGTTTAATCAATTGGGATGTGGGTGGATCTGGTTGGAGGGGTTTTCTTCCTGAACTCAGCATCATCTCCATCACTTTGGTCAAGTTTAAGGGCAGATGTGTCCATGGACCATTTACTGATGATGGCGAGGAAGCTCTTTTTTTTTACCTCAAATACTCAGAAATAAAGAGTGGAGATGAAAGACAGTGTGTGTGTGCGTTTGTACTTGCTTACGTATGTGTGTGCACGCGCGTGTGTGTGTGATGGGGAAAAAAGGAGGACGCAGCGCATCGCCCTTTGGGGTCCCAGCTGTCAGAGAGAAAATTCTCATTTTGAGAACGCTCTGTTATGAGCTCTGTGATCCAGCTGCATATATTCTTACTCAGACCCAGGTCCAGTTCTCCAGTCTGCTGGGATCATGCTGTTAAACTAAACTAAATGTCTTTTACTGAAGAAAACACCACTGAGTTTGAGTTTAAAGGCCAAGTTCACTGACAAACCATTTTTACTTGTTATTTTTGAAATATGATCGATCACTCTTTATGATTTGTGTTCTTTGTGAAGCAATTTGTGATTTTTCTTTCTATGATAAGTGCTATACAAATAAACTTTACTTATTCTGAGTTTAACATGCAGGCTGAACATGAAAATATAGTTTTCTGCCCTATTTCTGGCATAGCTGCCAATAGACAATAGGCGGGGAAACGATCAGGTCAGAAAAAGCCAGACAGATCTACGTCACACTGAAAATTAGCATTCATGGACTCACCCATCATGGTTTCCGACCAGGGAAGGCTGTTGTTGTAGCGTCCAGGAGAGAGCAGAGCACATCTTGGCTAGTAGAAGCTAACCGTTAGCATTAGCAACTCCACCACACAGCAGAACTCCTTCAGGCTTGTGTTATTTGTGGAGATAAAACATCAATGTTGCAAAGCATACAGAGTCAGTGGTAGAGTCATGTTGCTGTTAGCCAATCAGAGGCGAGATGTCAGAATATCAGGGAATAATGAGTAAGACTCCAAATCCTGCTGTTTTCTGCTCCCTCTTCTCTGAATAACTTCTACTTCCTTAAACAGGAGCGCCAGAGCTTTTATTCCACAGAGATCAACTCAAAAGGCCATCATTTATACTAAAGACCACTACAAATGTGTTGGGGAAAAAATGAGTGAACTTGGTTTTTAACAAAATAAAACTTTAGTATTTACTTCTTAATTTTACTCTTCTATATTGCACAGTCAGGTGCTGGAATTCTACTGGAATTCTGGAGTTCAACTAGGGTCCTATCATCATTTTACAGGTGTTCTGCTAGCATTTGTCCTGATTTTTACTCAAGTTCTACTAGAGTTGTAATGGAGTTTGAGATAGTGTGAGGTCCAAGCTCCTCTGACAGGCTGTGACGCTGTCAGAGGTGGTCTAAGGTCTCAGGTGGTCTAAGGTCTGAGAAAATCTGGGATCTCAGATGGTCTAAGATATGAAACAGTCTTAGGCGATCTGAAATTTGAGGTAGGCTGAGGGCCAAAACAGTGAGGTCTGAAGCCAGTGGTAGCCATTTCTGGTCCTGGAGGTCTGCTATCCATGTTTTAGTTGTTTCCCTGCTTCAACCCCCCTCATTTTAATCAGTAGATCATTAACAGGCTTCTGCAGAGCTTGATGAGCTGCTGAACAGGTTATTCAACCACTGAATCAGGTGTGTTGGTGCAGGGAAACAACTAAAACATGCTGGATACTGGCCCTGGAGGACCAGGGTTGCCTATCCCTGTCTTAGGAGGTATAAGGTGTAAGATGCTCTGGCATGCAAGGCAGTCTGAATTATGAGACAGTCTTTGGTTTGTGGTCTCAGATGCTCTGAGAACCTTCAGAACCTTCTGAGACATTTTCAAACAGTCAGAGGTCCTAGATGGTCTGAGGAAGTTTCAGGTCCAGGGGGTCTGAGGTCTGATTTTAACCGGTTGTAGGATCGGAGGATGCTGGAGCAGAACACCAACTGTTTAACTGTGCAGGTGACTGTTTTAGTGTTTTTTTGTGATTTCTTTGTTTTTGTGTTTTTTTTTTCATCTTTGAGTTCCTTTGTGGGTCTGTTGTTCTGCTGAGTCACACATTTCTCCCACGTTCAAATTCTGACTTTGTTCTTTTCTGGAATTCTCTTCCACGCCAACTCTCTTATCTTTTATTATATTGGTGAAACTGGGCAGCTGCAGCAGAACCCCAACAGCTGACTGTTGTTGTGGCATCAGTGGGATGTGGAGGACAGCTGAGACTGCTGACTCATGTCTGCAGATCAGTTAGTTTTATTATCTGAACCTCTGAGGAGGTTTAGAGGAACAGGGTCTCCTGGATGTAAACCGACTCAACTCAAAAGTGTTTAGGGAGAAATGCTGTCTGCAGCTGTCGGTTTACTCAGACTCCCGACTCAGCTGTGGACACCATGGTTCTGAAATAGTCTTTGTTTTTTATTTTTGTAGTAGTTATGTTTCAGTGAGTCAAACTAATCTGGTGTTTGATAACAAACTATCCAAAAACGTTTAAACGTCTGATTTTTTTTCTCATCCATCCCATGGCCTCCAAACACACCACCAACATTAAGCCGTTCCTGTTGGAGCAGCTAGGAGGTGTTGCAGCTGATGCAGAACTGATAAAGAACTGGGATGGCCTCCTGCAGCTACAGAAATGCATTACACTGGTTTTAATGGGTCTGAAACCATGCTACCCTTAGCAGGTCACAGACACAAACCATAATACTTCTTCTGTCAGAGTGATGAAGATGAGCACTGAATAAACTGCTTGTGATAAATTCAGAGACACCATCACAGCAGCTGATTCAGAACCTCCCTATTTAAATAAAGTATCAGAAACAATAACAAAACACAAGAAATAAGCACAGCATTATAAAAATCCCACACTACATGAATTATTAAATAAAAATGACATTTTTTCCACTAAAAGGTGCAGCTTTGTATAAAAGCAGCTGCTAACTAAACATAAAAAGGTTGTTTTAAAATTAAAATAGTTCACTATTTTTATTCAGGTTTTAAAAAATCCTCATTTTGAAAAGCATATTCATTCTTAGAAATTATTATCTTTTGTTTTCAATTAAAGCAAAAATTCGTAGTTTTTTTCTCAGATGGCACCACCTATATTGCACCTTTACCCCTCACCCTGTTTCTGCAATACTGCTAAAAGCAACGCCTCTCATTCATTTAGTCTCTGAGCTTTTCTTTACATTTGTCTGTCTTTGAGTAAAAGCAGGCAGTCGTGGGATCAGTATTTTTTGTGGCTGTGAAGGCGGTTCTGGCTGCTCCAAGATGCCTTTCAGTCTAGGAACTTCCTCAAGCGCGCGTGTTCTACGATTGTCATCTTTACGGATGTTGAATGCTAGTGGCTAATGCCAGTTGGTGGTCAGTTCATATTGCATGAGACTCTATGGGACGGGGGAGACTTGGCAAAAAAAATTGACGTATCACCCTACGTTATATCACAGTACAGTGTCAGACTGTCATTTTAACAGATTTCTAAAAAAAATGACACAGAATTCCTGAAAAAAAAAGAAATCTCTGGATTTCAGTTTTTAACAGCAATTGACCTTTCGCCGAGCCCCGCCCCCCTTAGTTACTGTTGCCAAGTCCGACAATAAGTGGATCAAATACTGCAGCTCCGCAGATTTCCGTGATGGAAAGAAGTAGACAGATGCGTGTCAGCGACATTTTTTGGAGCAATTCCTCCTCAATATCATCCAGATCGAGACAAAAGGGTTACAGTATGCAGTGGAGGGATATATTAGTGTCGGCTCCGCTGAGCGAAGCGTAGCAGGGAACAAGGAGTTTGGAGTTTCGGGAGAAGGCGGCGTCCGGGATCACGTGGATCGGTGAACGGTGGTGGCGATGCGGTGTCCCTGTGAGCTGTCAGATGTCTGTCAGATGATCTGAGCTGCAGGCAGTTCGAAAAGCTCCCGGTGCTCTGCATCGCTCCAGTTTATCATCTCAGCTGGTTCTGTTAACAAAAAGAAACTTAAGCACGTGTTTACTTTCATTTTCAATATAGTTCCCGGCCGGAGCTCGGCATTAATTCATCACGTGATCATGACACCACCCGCTGTTGCGCCAATAGGCTTAATGTGCGTTTATAAGACACACGGTTGAGGTAATATTACGCTGATTTGCCGGCACGGTGTGTCTTATCTAAAAGGGTCTTGGATAGTCTGGGAGGCGGACCTTGGGCGGGGGGGAGCACTCATGCTTGGCTGTTGCTGGTTGAGCTCGATGAAGAGGTTCTGAAGGGAAACGAAGGGGACACGACTACTATCGAGGCTAATGCTTAGTAGTATAAATTAGGCTTAGCTTCATCATTTTGTTTGGAGTTGTCAGATAGTAATGGTTGCTATGATGTGTGATTGCCGTTCTGGGGGCGGGGCTGGCGAAAGGCTAATTGCCCTGAACAGAGATGTCCAAATGAATCAGAAAGAAAGCACGATAAAAAACAAAACACCAAAAAAAGAAGAATATAAAAGCAGAAACACATTAGAAATCCTGGAGTCAGATGTGTTCCTGTGTTTTCTGCTCCTGCAGGTTTGTCTTCTTTCTGGACCCCTGTAACATTGATATTGTCCAGAGGAAGATCAAGTCCCTGGCTCTGTGTGTGTCCTTGTGTCCCACCGAGGAGATAAACAGCTACCAGGACCTGAAGAAGTTTGCCATGGTCAATGGTGAGCTCATCACTCCTCCACAGACAACACCTGAGTCACACCTGTGTCCCAGCATGGAGCAGAGCAGCAGCAGGAGCGTCAGGTTGATGGGAAATGTAGTCGGCAGGGAGACTCTTTGTTTACATTCATTCATCCATTCATGTCAGTGTTCACCCTCTCATCACCATGATGCAGCGTCTGCACGGCACACTCCGGCAGCACAGAGTGCATTCAGAAACAAAGGCTGCATTCGTGAGAATTGAGTCAGTGGTACCAGTCAGTGACTCACATCTTTCACTGTCCATAAGACACAGCCTAAAGTGAGATGTATGCTTGGTCACATGACCTAACAGCTCCACGGCCCACTGTGTGGAAAAGGAGCCACTCAGGAACCAGTTAGCCCGTCACACCGAGTCCACAGGTCTGATGTTTTTGTTGATTGTACTAATTTTGGACACTGTCTCGTGGTGTTTCTGTGTATCTCTTTCAGGCTCTGAGTTGTGTTCATATGAACTAGCGGGTCATAAATATCCCAGTCTCCCTGAGAGATTCACTAAATGTCCTAAACTTCCTGTCCCACGCAGGTATGTCCCAGTTTTCACTTGAGACACTTCAGCAGAACCGGTCCTGACTTCTGATCCCTGTGTTTGTCCTCAGCAAGCCGCTGCCGGTGTTTAACCGCTGCACTCCGGTGGACGTCTCCTGCTACGCCAAATTTGCAGAGGCTGTGGTGACGTTTGTGGGGGACAGCAGCGTCTTACACCGTTTGATCGCTGGTGTTGCAGCTAGTAAAGAGATCATCATCGGACTATGTGTCCTTGCTCTGGGTGAGAGCCAGTAAAGGCTGTAATGTGACCTGTTACTGAGACACAACAGAAACCTAAATGGCTGTTCTATCTTTCAGGCTTGTCCATGATCCTCATGGTGATCATTCGTTACATCTCCGCTGTCCTCGTCTGGATCCTCACCTCACTGGTCGTTCTCGGATCCCTCGGTGAGATGACTTCCTGTGTGATGTTTGTCCAGGTGGACAGGTGATTTATTTATTGTTTTTCTAAGACTTGTGTTTGTGTCTCAGCGGGGACGAGTATCCTTTGGTGGTTCTACATTGACTACCAACTGTACGGCAATGACACGTCCTCCAAAGTCCTGAAAGAGGAGCCAGAGGAGACGAAGGTGGAGCAGAGCAGGGACAGTGGCCAAGCGCTGCTGGTGTATGCTGTCTCTGCCACTGTCTTCACAGTACGTATGTGAGCCCAACAGGAGCACCTGTTCAGTGTCAGCAGTGCTGAGTTTGTGTGTGTGTGTGTGTGTGTAGATCATCCTGCTTCTGCTGATGCTGTTCATGAGGAAACGAGTGGCACTCACCATCGCGCTGTTCCATGTCGCTGGGAAGGTCTTCACCCACCTCCCCCTTCTCACACTGCAGCCTTTTGTCACCTTCTTCGCCCTCCTCCTCTTCTGGGTCTACTGGATCCTGGTGCTGCTGTTTCTGGGAACCACAGGTCTCACACACACACACACACACACACACACACACACACACACACACACACACACACAGACAGACAGACACAAAACGTTGGTTCTGATGTTCTGCAGGAAACCCGGAGCAGAACGAGGAGACTGGTCTGACAGAGTTCAGACTGACGGGTCCTTTGCAGTACCTGACGTGGTACCACGCTGTGGGTCTGGTTTGGATTAGTGAGTTCATCCTGGCCTGTCAGCAGATGACTGTAGCCGGCGCTGTGGTCACGTACTACTTCACCAGGTGAGTCCACCCACCCAATTATTCGAGACTACACTAGTCCAGAGCTGCACAGACCCTCTGCTGCAAACCACTGACACCGCATGTAAACAACTAATCTGTCTTTCAGGGACAAGAACCGGCTCCCAGTGACCCCAATTCTGTCCTCGGTTCTGAGGCTGGTCCGGTACCACCTGGGAACTGTCGCTAAGGGGTCCTTCATTATCACGCTTGTCAAGGTTCCTCGACTCATCCTCATGTACATCCACAACCAGCTCAAAGGACGGGTGAGAACATCCTCACCCTGACTGAGTTCTGTTCAAGTGTTTGACAAATAAAGGTTTGTTTTGAAGTCATGTGACCTGCTGGTTGTTTTCAGGAGAATATGTGTGCTCGCTGTCTGCTTAAATCCTGCATCTGTTGTCTGTGGTGTTTGGAGAAGTGCCTCAACTACCTAAATCAGGTAGTTTTCTCCAGCTTTCTCACCGTTCCTGAGTCCTTCTCACCGTTCCTCTGAATTCTTCTCACTGTCTTTTTCATAATCCTCCTCATCTGTGTGTTTTTCTTCAGAATGCATATGCAGCCACAGCCATTAACAGCACCAGCTTCTGCTGGTCGGCACGCGATGCCTTCGTTATCTTGGTGGAAAACGCACTGCGCGTCGCTACGATCAACGCAGTCGGAGACTTTGTTCTCTTCCTAGGGAAGGTAAGACTTTACCATGGTTCTAGTTTGGTTCTAGTTGGGTTTGAGAGGATTGTTCTGTCAATGACAGGAACATCTGGGCCAAAGTCTTCAGGATAATCCACCTGCTGGTTTAGAGACTTAGACTTCTCATAGGGCTTGTAGCTGCTGGAACAGATAACCTCTATGTGTCGACCTGACGGAGGTCAGAACTCTATCTAGAACCCATGCTCATTGTAAGAACATGTCTCCTCAGGTCCTAATCATGACATCCACTGCATTTGCCGGTGTCGTCCTCCTCAACTACCAACGTGATTATGCAGAGTGGGTGCTACCGCTCTTCATCGTGTGTCTCTTCTCCTTCCTGGTGGCCCACTGCTTCCTGTCCATTTTTGAGATTGTGGTGGACGTCCTGTTCTTGTGCTTCGCCATCGACACCAAGTACAACGACGGCACTCCGGGAAAGGAGTTCTTCATGGACAAAGCTTTGATGGTGAGACAGCAGCAGGCATTACAAACGACTCAATCTTAAGCCTGGGACACACAGGAGACAGATGCGCTGCGCCACGGAAGCACCGCAGTTAAATGGTCACACAGGAAGCGCCGCGCCGCTGAACCAAAGACTGTATAGCGCTGAACGCTTCTTGGAAAGTGACGTGATAGTCACAACATCTTGAGAACAGGAACAGCCGCCGCTTGAAATAGAACTGGCGCCTATCTTCAGCGCCTCTGCGCAGACCGGCACTTCTGGGACGCGACGCTGCGCTCCCCGTGTAGCCACTCTCATGGCTTCTTTTTAAAATGACGGCGCGGGCGTGACGCGGCGCGTCTGTCTCCTGTGTGTCCCAGGCTTTACACTCACAAGGTTGTAAAGAATCATGTCACATTTCCAAAGAAAAGAAAACACAGTGAAACATTTACAGGGCGAGACACACCTGTAACTCACCTGTAACACACCTCTGGGTTACACCTGACTAAACCACTTGTGACCCACATGTGACCTACTTGTGACACACCAGTAACTGAAATGTCACTCACCTTTACTGCAACTTTGCCTCACCTGTAACACATCTGTGACTCACCAGTGATCTTCCTCTGACACACCCTCATTCTCTGATTCCTATCTTTTTGACTTCTGTACAGGAGTTTGTGGAAAGCAGCCGGCGGCTAGAGCGCGCGGGGGGACGTGGGCGGAGCAGAGTGAAGGAGGCGGCATCAGAAGGGGCGGAGATGAAGCCCATGGTGAGTGAATGCACTGCTGAAGGGGGCGTGGCCAGGCGGAGAGATTCTACAGAGAAAGCAGGGTTGGGGGCAGGGCTACACTGGGGTGAGGGAGGGGAGTGGGAGGAGCTTCAGGAGTTCCAGGTGTACTACCTGATAGTGGGGGTGCTGGTGGACTGGGTGCTGAAGGAGCAGAGCGACTTCGTCCTCTGTCTCAGCGAGGATGTCGTCCTCTTCCTCTGCATCTGTTTGCCCACTTCCACCCTCTTCCTTTTTGTCAGCCTGCTGCACACGCCAAGCCCTGCCCCCTTCGCCAACTCTACTACTAAATCAGCCGCCATCACCGCCACATGCTAACACATCAGGCTAATGGATGAATGCTAACATGAACTTGGGCTGGATGAGCTGCGATGCATGCTAATACCATCATCATCATCACCACCACCACCATCATCGTCATCTTCATCCTCATCCTCTCTGCTGTTGGCTCTGATGGACCTGAACCCAGTGACTTTCTATTGACTTTATTTTTTTACTTTTGTACTTTTTTATGGAGAATATTTTTTATAAAGTTCTGAAGGTTCTGTTGGGCCTTTTTTCATCACATGGTGCTTTAACAAGACCAAGGACTCAGCAGGTACACCAGACACGTCCACAGTACCAGACCCACTTCTGGAAGCTTGCTCTCATATTTTAAACCAATCAGAACCTGCCGGCCTTAAGTTTAGGACTAAACAAAAGCTGTTGTCATTTAGCAGCAGGAGGAATGATGGGAGATAGAACCTGAATCTTCTGACCCATTTTTAACAAGCAAGCCTAGTTAGATTGTCAGATTCTTCTGATTCTCTTTTTGAGTTCAATTACAAATGCCTGGTTCTGATCCATCTTTAAGGAAAAGTTTGGAGTGCTAAAGTGGTTCTTGTTGGTGAAATGGACTGGACCTCTGAGGTAATGTAACAAGCATTTGCCAGACTTCCTAAATCACACACGGACCTCTCGACCAGTACAGGCTTTAGAGTAGCTGCTGTTGATGGTTCTGGTGTCGCTCACACATCACTCTGAGCATCTGAACACTGGCTTTTATCAGGTGGACCTCTGCAGCTGATCAGATCTTTTGTTAGAAGTTGTAGGGGGGGGGGGGGGGGGGGGGGGGGGGGGGGGGGGGGGGGGGGGGGGGGGTCATGATATTTAATAGCAAAACAAAAAGCTGAAGAAGTTCCTGATTCTGAGGGTCAGTAAAGACATCTTAGTGTAGCTGGTGGAGATAGGTGGGGTTGGGTTTCTGTTGTACAGAACCCTGCAGACCTGAACAGAGTACTAACCTGGTTCTAGGGGACTTTAATACAAAACAGGGAAGATTTAGCAGTAATGGGTCTCCTCCTGGTTCCTGGTTTGGTCCCAAAATGTTAGCTCCAAACTTAAAGTCTGACTCGTTAGGTTAGAGGTTTGATCAATTAGACTCTGATCCACATCTGTATTCTCATCGAACATGACGTTTTAAAGGTTCTGATTCCAGAAGAGGGTTTGGATTTTGTTTTTCAGGCTGAATAAACATTTACTGAAACCAAAATGTTTTGAATATTGGAAATCACTTTGATGCACTTGTGGTCTGCTGGGTCCTTAGAACCTGTCTTGGAACGTGACTCAGTTTGAGCAGTCCTACAGGAGTTTACACTCTGAAATTAAAATCAGAAATCTTTCATATTATTCATTTTCCTGTATTTATTTATTTATTTATTTGTTGTAGAACTAAAATACAGTAGTGTTTCCATCACAGGAACAAACACTAAAGGTTCTGAGTTCTTTTGGTGGAAACTCAGATTTAACTAATTGTTCTTGCCAAAACTTTGGTTGTTGTGAGACTATTGTTTACCGACCGTCTAACTAAGGAGTTTAAATGACAATGATGCTGGATATTTTAGGTGGTTCTGGACTGGATCAGCTGGGGGAACGCTGATGTGATTGGTTGTTGGCTGAAGGTTCCTGAACTGGATCTGCAGAATTAGGATTTAAAGAATTGTCAAGCTTCTACTGATAATAAAGATTTATTAACATGTTCTAAAGTAAAAATGATGGCGTTTATGTCAGCACATCATCTGATAATGGATCTTAAACTAAAATAAAACATTATCGTCATGCTCAAGAGTTTAGCCACTCAGTTTTACCTCCAGAATAACAGAAAAGACTGTCTCACAGAAGTCCTGGGTTGTCCCAATAGAGCTGCAGGTGGATCAGGGGAAAGTGGGTTAAAGGTCAACCTGCTGATGGCAGGATCTGGTCTACCGGGTATTCCTCAGAGATGGAGGCAGCAGGTCTTAAGACAAGAGTCTGATGGCAGTGTGAGACCTGAATCGTCCAGAGAATTCAGATGGTTTAAACACGACCGTGTCAGTAGTTCCTTTATCTTCTGGTGGAACAGATTGATCAGATCTGTGTGTCTGATATGAGTAGATCAATAAAACAACATAGTTCAGAGAGAAGGACTTTGAATAAACCTTATGTGGCTCTAAGCTGGTTTTAAACAGAACAAATGTTACTGATTATAATACAAAATCATTCAATCACAGAACAGAAGCTACTTTATTTCTTTTTCTGGAGTTAGTTCATGTTGACTTTTCTGGCCCGTCTCTGTAAAGATTGTTTTAACCTCAGGTCTCACAGAGATCTCATTGGTCAGAGTGGTTTAAGACCAATAACAGCATGTTCTAATACAACATACAGGTGGTGTATTTCCAAGGAATCAACTCTAACCATAATATCAAAGCTGAGTTATAAACCATTCTGAAGAAAGTATACAAACTTTGGACTAACATGTATATGGGAGAAACAAGGTTATTGTATGAAATATAGCGTTTGAACTCATAAACAATCATAGAACACTTTGAAAACATGTCAGATATCGATTCAATTCAGTTTATTTATATAGCGCCAAATCACGACGAGTCGTCTCAAGGCACTTCACAAAGTAAACATTCCAATACAGTTCAGTTCATTAAGCCAATCAGTAAAAAGTTTCCTATATAAAGAACCCAGCAGATTGCATCAAGTCAATGACTAGCATCAGTGGCTTTTCAACAATCCTCACTTCCAGTTTGGAAAAATATCAAACAGGATATCCATAGTGATATGGAATGTTTATTTCAATGTGGTTTACAGAATCAAAAGCTGTAGAGAGGAGTCGTCAGGCTTGGAGCACCATAGATAGCGCTGTCTGACAGAGAGTTTGACAGATGGAAAAACCCTCGAGGACCACCTGACAGAGGGTCGGGCCATTTAACAGACAGTTGGACGATCTAGGACCCTCACACAGACGGTCTCAGAGACAATAGCATTGAATTTCTTAAAACAGATGAAGCAGAACCATTTGGGTGAGCGGGGTTCTCCCTGTTTTCAGATCTAATTACACATCTACAAACATTTTTGATGTGAGCCTGCAGATTGCCAACCAATCCCCAACCATTACAGAGTCCTCCTGGCTGACCAGGACATGCACCACCTTCTATCCAGTTAAAACTGTCATCAAACTCCTAAACCGAAAACAGATTAAAAAACAACACAATAAACTAGAGTCATTGCTTGGTGTTTTAGTGTGGGGCCTTGTCTCTGCAGCAGGGACCCTAAAAGATAATTGAATTATCCTTGAATTATCAGCTGAATGACTAATAGAGGAAATTCTCTTTCTGACGGTGGACCTTTGAACTCCAGCTGTCCTGCTCTGTACTGTTGTCACCACTCATTTCCCATGATGCTTTGCTCTCACCTCGGCCTCCAGTGTAACCAGCTGTGCTGTATGTTGGTGCTGACATGGCTGTTAACCTTGTGCACGTTTCCCGTTTCAGGCTCCGGGGACGAGTTCAGCTTGACCAAAATCAGCCACTGGGACTTCTTAAAGAGACATTCCAAATGTTTATTTTTACCAACGTGTAACATGTTTACTATGGTTTCACTCCAGGGAAAATGATATTTTAATAAGAAACTGTAAAAACGTAACAATGTAATGAAGCACTTTATATGGAGGCGCTGCAGATTTTAAAACAGGCTGATGCATTTTTTTGTAGTGATGTCGTTTTTATAAAACTCACTGAACTCATCGCCCACCGCTCCGTTTCTAACAGCGTCACACGCTTTATTAACCTTTCTGTTC
This sequence comes from Aphyosemion australe, assembly GCA_006937985.1. Classification (NCBI taxonomy): domain Eukaryota; kingdom Metazoa; phylum Chordata; class Actinopteri; order Cyprinodontiformes; family Nothobranchiidae; genus Aphyosemion; species Aphyosemion australe. The sequence continues at coordinate 2,033,275 of SSNS01000026.1, forward strand.
TGGAGGTGAAGCTCTCCTCAGCTGGACTACGTTGCAGGGGCAGGGCCTGTGGACAGGCTCCACAGCTGACTCTGCTAACAGAGGGCAGAGTCTAAGGCCAAACATACTGCTGCAAGGTTGTCACCATGGAAACACACATGTTGGTCACTGGGACAGAGATCTGATTGGCTGTCAGATCAGTGACCAGTTTCAAACTTCAGCTGAAGGTTGAGGCCATGTGACTGGCGGCATCCATTCTGCTGATATCTCAGATGTCCATTCGCCAGCTCACAATGGGACATCTTGTGAATACAACTTCTTGTATGAGGCCAAGTTCATTAACTGGAGCTGGGATTAGAGAAGAACTGAGTGGGTGAAGCTTCGTGCTGCAGTGATGGTCAGCAATAAGACAACCTGCATTTTTTGACCAGAACAACAAGTCTTCCTGCTTCTGTTGACCCATCGGACTCTATGAGGTCTCCTGGTTCCATCAGCTACTCCCAATGTGATGCAGGTTTCCAGAGCATCCCGCTGAACACGAAGGTTCCTCTGAATCAAGTGTCCCAATGAACCAGAGCATTCACAAACTGAGTTTACCCCTGGACTCAAATGTCCTCATGAGCACAAGTATCCCCCTAAATCCTTCCAGCAACATGAACCCGTGGATTCTCCTGAACTTGGACATCCTTGAAATTGTGCCTCACGCTGAACCTGAGTCACCCTTAATGCAAGCATTCTAAGCTTCCCCGTGAACTTGAGTGTCTTACTTATTCTGAGTTTCTCATCTAACACATCCCCCATAACCCAGACGTCCCTGGAACCAAGCTTTCCCCTGAACCTGAGCATCCCATTGAATCAAATGTCCCCCTGAACCCGAGAATCCTTGAATCCAAGTGTTGCCCTTAACTCAGAATCAGAATCAAAAGGGTTTTATTGCCATATGTGCGAGAAATCACAACATTAGGGAATTGCTGCAGTACTTGGTGCAAAAAAATAATAAAGAGATAAGCAAAGATAAGAAATAAGCACAATAAAATAATAATATAGGGAGGCAATACTTAGAGAAACGGCTACTATATACGAGACAGTGTAGGAACTCGAGCGTCCACTTGAACCCAAGCATCCCTACATCTGAATTCCTTGAACCAGAGCACACCCCAGAACCCAAGGGTCACCCTGAATGCAAGCATCCCATTGAACCCTGGCATCCCTGAAACTTTGCGTGCCTATGAATTTGAGAATCCCCCTGAATCTGAACTTCACCCTTAACCTGAGCATCTCATTGAACCCAAGCGCTCCCCTGAATTGAGCGTCTCCCTGAACCCGAGTGTCCCCCTCCAGACTCATAGATTAGAATTCTGGTGAAGTTGACAAAGTGTCTCATAACATCCTGAAATGTCTTTCAGAAATACATTCATCTGCCACCAACACATCCCAAACATCCTATGTCCAAAAAGCTCATCATCTAGAAACGATGAGTCACTGGTCAGCCTCAGCCAATCAGCTCATGTCCCACAAAGAACCAACATCTGGATCACCACCAAGAACACCAGGAAGCATCTGGTCGGCTCTTAGATCTTTGTGGTTGAGACTAAAGTCTGGAGGTCAGACTCAGTTTTTCATACATGGCACTGCCAAGGCGTTTCCACAGTAACAGACTATTCTTCTCTCGGAGAGGATCCGCCTCTTGGCCTGTGTTTCCATCATGCATCAGTAGAGATGAAAAGCCTCTGGAGAGCCAAGGGAACCTGATGAAGACAGATCTCCCTGAACACGGACACACAAGCATGTTTGATTAACAGTAGCTGATGGTGACTAATTGCACTAAAGATGGAGTTTGTTCAACACTGACATCAGAATAACGTAGCTGAGTGTTTAGATCAGATGTGTTTGTTGCTCAGATAAGAATCCACACATTTAAAGTTCAAACGCTTAAATCCTGCTTTTCAACTCGGGGTGATGCGGCTGCTGTTGCCGGGATAGATCAGGTTGCTGAGAGTTTCATTCCAACGTCACTCTTATAGGTTAGAGTTTATGTCATACTGACTAAACATGGAAGTGAATGAATCCACCTGCAGGATAAACGTCACAGTGTGATGCAGAAATTCACTTAATTGTTTAACAATAAAGAAAAACATTAACTGATTAAAACACTGGAGGTTCCTGGGTGGAAAGTTTCTCACATGCATCTGTAGGATTCTTCAAGAATATGAGCAGCTGTATCAAGGAGAATCACATCCAAAGGTCTGTTGTGTGTGTGTGTTGGATGTGTCAGAATTACCCGTGCAGCTCGGTGGCCTAGTGGTATGAGTGTCTGCCCCGGGACTGGGAGATCGATCGGGTCATACAAAAGACTTTGAAAAAATGGGACCCAATGCCTCCTCGCTTGACACTCAGCATTAAGGGGTTGGATTGGGGGGTTAAACCACCAAATAGTTCCCGAGCGCGGCCACAGCTGGAGCTCACCATGGGGATGGGTCAAATGCGGAGATGTAATTTCACCAGTGTGTGATGATGACTTGGGACTTGAACTTTATCAAGATACCCATCAGCATCAGTAGACGACATCAGACGGGTCCAGCTTTTATTTTCACACCTTGTTTCTTTTCAGGATTCTGATGCTTCTGTTTGTTTTAAATCTGGGAGAAGTTCTTTCATTTATGTTCTTCAGAAAAAGGTGTTTTTCTACAGTCTGGGATGAGGTTGGGACACCAGAAACAGGTCTATGTCAAAAATCTGTAACTCTTCATCTGTAGGTCAAACACAGAGGTGAGAGGTGACACTGGGGTGACACCAGGATCATGTCAAAATGGTGGAATTTAGAAACCAAACATGAAGTTAAGCATGAGAATAAGTTGAAGGCATTGATTTATTAACACAAAAATAACACAAAACATTTTATAATAAAACATGAAGTCTTAAGACCAGAGGTCCATGAGGTCAGCATTAAAGAGCTTCTTAGGTCGCTGCTTCCCTCAAGGTCACATTCTGAAGCTTTGACTCAAAAAGATGTTCCACATAAAGAACAGCTTTGAGGCTTTCCGTTTACAGCTGAATAACTTAGAAAGAAAAGATTCAACCAGGAGTTTCTGAAAACTTTCGGTCTCACTTGTTGGAATGAAACGCTCAAGTCACCTTTCAACCACTCAACACAGAGCAGACTTCACCCACAGAGGGGTGGACTGTAGGAACTGCTCCCGGGTCAGTTTTAGGAAGTGATCTGTGCAATTTTACAATTTAGTTACGTTAACTAGTTTAGGTCTCATGATCGTTTCCTACCTTGAACAAAAAATGATCATTGAAAGAAAAGTTTTCCATTTCAGTCACATTGATGGAACGTCTCTGACTCGTCAGTTCTGAAATGTAACCATTGACTGCTGAGTGTGGTCCTGACCTGGGGAAGGTCCTGACCAGGTGTAGGGTCTCTGCCTGCAGTTGGGCGTGGCCCTGACCAGGAGGAGGGCCTATGCCATAGAGAAGCTGATGCATGTCCATGTTTTGGTGTTTGTATGATGTGAATTATCTGCTGTTACATTCACAGACCTACAGACTCTAATAGACGTCCTCATGACAAACATATGTAGAGTCTTTAGATGGACACACAAGACTCTGTCAATAGTTAAGCTTTTATCTGCAGTAACGAATTGTTTGTAACAATGAAGAACTTTTGCTTTGGTTCTCGGTTGGTTTTTATATCATTTCTTATGTATATTTGTTTTTTAAGAAAAATAATAAAAAGCAAAATTTAAATCAGTGTGTTGTCTGTTCACTTACACATCATATACAGAAAATGGAACGGATCCCAGGTCAGCTGTGTGCTCTTTAATAAAGACTTCAAACAACAAAACACACACACACACACACACACACACACACACACACACGCACACACACACACACACAAACGCCAGCAGTATGGCTACAAATGTGTCTTCAGTCTAATAGACACAATGAAAATATATTAATCAAATCTGATCTTATTAGAGTCAGAAATCCAAAACTAAGTGGTTTGTTTTATAACACTTAGTGAATAAAGTTGTGAGTGCACTAATGTCCCCAGCTCTATCCACCTGCTAGATGTCCATGTTCCTGATTTCCTGATCAGTTCTTTGTTCTGTTGCTAAGAAGAAACTGTTCTTCTGTCCAATGGTAACAATCTGCTCCAAACATGGGGCCAAATTCTGAAGGGAATTGGTCCACAAAGGCCGTTGTCTTTAAACATTGTGGGGTCAAATGTCACTTGAACTTTCTGTGCGGTCAAAGGTCCTTGTCTTTAAGTACATCGTGGGGTCAAAGGTTATCTCTAAATGCATAGTGGGGTCAAATGTCATCTTCTGAACACTTTGTAGGATTAAAGGTCAAAGTCTTTAAAGCTCCTGTGGGGTCAAAAGTCATCGTCGTCCTCGCTGGCGACCATGTCCAGCTCCTTGTCCTTATGCTCAGCACTCTCTGTGAGGAACTCCTTCTGCTGCTTCTCCAGCTCACGTAGCTCCCCCTGCAGGCGCTCCAGGTGCAGAGCGCGGCGATTCCTCAGTAGTCGAAGAGGAAAAGGATTCATGTCGTTGAAGGCGATATTGGTCAGCTTCCTGTGTGAGTGAACACAAACAGGAAGTGGTCATCAGGAAACTAGCTTCAGCCTGGTCTTTAGAACCAATCAAATGTTTCTATTATTGATTAGTGGACTGGACCGCTCTCATTACCTCAACAATCAGAACAGCTAAAAATCTGAACTTACTAATCAGAAACCATATTTTCCCTGACTTCAGTACCATGTGGACGTTCTGATTCTTAGAGTTTGACTTTACATGTTCTGTGTTTTCACTGAGCACATTGAGCTGGGCTTCATTTTAGTCATTAAAGATCAAACCAGCAGGTCTCAAACATTTGGACCTGACAAGTAAATGGACTGTATTTATATAGCAACTTCTAGAGTTCTACAACTCCCCAAGACACTTTACAACAGGGGCGATTCTAGGATCAGAGGTTTAGGGGTGCTGAGCACCCAGAGAGCTGCTTGTCCAGGCAAGATTAGTTTCACAGTTGTGTACCTTTTAACACAATTTCATTGCCACATTTGTAAAATAAAAGTGAAAAACTCTTTCACACAAATCAATAAAATGTTTCACAAATTCCAAAAAACTAGACGTGAATGTATGTTTTAATCACAGCTCAGTGTTGTTACTTTATCGTTCAGTCTGTGGAGGCCAACAGAAAGCGCTACGTTTATTGTTCTCATGTGATAGTGGATGTCATATATTAAAGTTCTTGGTCAGAGGCGGGGGTGCAACTACCCTCATGGAGCACGCTGCTTTTCGAGGGGGAGGGGCGCTGGATGCCTTGTGTTTATTTGAAGACGGACAAATTTCTTTTTTCAGAAATTTCCGAGATTTTGACCAATAAATGACCGGAAAACCTACAGGTACACGTTGTACCCTCGAAAAAAGTCCCAGTATGCTGAGAGGTAAAAATTAGAAGTGCCGGTACTGCGTACCAGCCCACTTAGAGCACTGGACTCTCTCATAGCATATCAGCCACTCAGGAAGGTGGCACACAGAGCACTCGGAGCCCGACTTTATCAAACCACTTTTGAGGCGGGGGAGGTTTGCTGCATTTTTGTTGTTAAAATAAAACGTTTCAACTAAGAACTGTATGCTTTTTATATTTTACAAGTGTCTTTAAAAAACACATAGTAAAAAAAAAACGTTTTAAATTCTCAAATGTTAGGGGTGCTGGGATTTGATTTAAGCACCCCCAAAAATGGGCTAAAAACCCCCATGCTTTACAACTAACCAATCCTTCACACACTGGGGGTGATGAGCTGCAGGTGCCTTGGGCGCACTGGCAGGGGTTTGTGTGGTTTTGTCTGGTACCCTGAACTCTGTAAATTCCATAAACCCAACTGGTTGATACAGCTCATCTGAAGCATACCTGCTGTCTGAGATGGTCTTGGTGAAGAAGCGAAGATACTGGTAGATCTCCACGCTGTCGTGAATCTTCAAGATGTCATCCTCTTTGTATTTAAACAGAGCCAGAGCGTACCTGAAGATCACCTGCAACACAGAAACGCATCTGATTCACTTCACAGAACATGCAGCTTCAGATAAAAAACCGTGGAGAATAAAAAACAAAGACTATACATCATACATGTTTGATATAAAAACCCAAAATATTAATGAGATAAAATACAAGGCATCAAACTCATTCCTCCACCTGACCCTACTCCCAGGGGGCCACAACCACCAGGAGCCAAGTGATGCATTTGTGGTACCTTGGTGCCCTCGTATAAAAAAGCATCCCACAGCGGCAGCAGGATGTCGCTGGGCAGACTCTCCACAAAAACCACCATGAACCAGTTGAAGGTGATGAGAGACACATCGATGCCATAGGTCTCAAAGTGAGCAGCTAGCCGAGGGAGTTTCTCTGCCAAGAAGTCCTTCAGCACCCGCTGGTCCGCCTGAACACACATCATCAGTTAATGATCTGCATCTGAGAGCATCAGGTGAGCAGGTGTGCTGTTTTTCACCTGAGAGGCAATCAGATTCTTGGTGTAGTAGTCCTGAGGCATGATGGCTTCCACCACGGCTACCAGTGACCAGAAGGCATCCTCCTCACTCTGCAGGATGAGCAGAGCAATCGCGGCTAATCTGAGACACACAGGACAGAGCTGTCACATGACCCAAGGGAGCACAAAGCTCACTCTACAGCAGTATCATACACTTTTAATTTACAAGGAACCAATGAGGACAGGTAACTTCTGGAGATGCTGAAGTTGTTAAAATGGCAAAATAACAAATATCAGCACCTTGGCAGTCAATATTCATGTGTTCTAAACAAAAAGAAAAAGGAAATATGCTTTTTCCTAATAGACTCCTAAACTAGGAGTATTTTTGAGCCTGTTTATCTACATTTTTTATCCAATAACTAACAAAGGAAAAATAAATATCTAATATCTAGTCTAATCTTTGCTGAATTAAAGTAGATCAGATCATGTTAAATCCCCCCAAGGTTCCTAAAATCACAAGGGACATAAAATTAACAATAAAATGCATTCTGTGCATTTCACTGTAAAATACAAATCTTGTGCTTGATAAAAAAAACAGTACTGTGCTTCCCTTTTTATTGATTTCACAAAAGCCTTTGACACTGTGGACCACAATGTTTTAAAACATATATGCTTCTTTGTTTTGGATTGTCTGAACATGCGATCCCATGGTTCACAGATTACTTGAGTGACAGGACTCCGTGTGTTAAAGGTGATGCTGTGTGCTCTGAATTTTTGAGTGTCCACAAGGGGGTGCCACAAGGTTCAGTTTTGGGACCTCACCTGTTCATTATGTATATTAATATGTCAGATGCTATATGCATTTTTAAATTTTAAATGAATGACAATTATTTACTGCTTTGGAATATCTCCTACCAAAGCTGTTAAATCTCTTCAGAAAGCTTTTAGTGTGTTCCAGGAATCGCTTATGCATATAAAATTGGTCATCAATGCTGACAAAACTAAACCAGTGTTTTCAAACTCTAAGATGGGACCTCAAAGTATGCCCTCAGAGGTGGTCCATACATACATATACCTTGGTGTCTGGCTTGATGCCTCCCTCACCTTCAAGCCCCATATAAACAGTATGTTGTGAAAAAACTCAAACTCAGACTGGGCTTCTTCTTTCTACATAAACAGTGTTTTTCTTTTGAGGTAAAAAGACTACTAGTCACCACAGCATTTCTATCTATTCTGCATTATGGAGGCCTTTTCTATATGAATGTCTCAGCACAGTGTCTTTGTAAGATTGATATGGTTGATCATGCCTCGCTGAAGTTTATTTTCTGTAGAGCAGTGAACATTGTGAATTGTATTCTCGAGTCCACCAGGTGGTTGAGTCTTTGGTACACTTTCATCCATTAGGCCATGCTTGGACTACTGCCCACTTCCATCTGTAATTTAATCTGACAGAGAAGTGTTGGTTCTTACAGTCTGTGTGCAAATGATCAACTGTTACTTTGTGTTCCATTTGCCTGAACAGAAAAAAGAGCTTTTGTTCACTCTGGTCCTTCATGGAACAGGTTGTAAAAACTCTGGAAATTAACTGAGCTTATCCCCTTGAATACATTTAAATCCAGATTGAAAGCACTTGAGACAGACTCCCTGTATTGTTACTGCTTCTCTACTAACTTTTGCTACCTCTTGGCCAGGACTTCCTTAAAATAGAGGTTTTTAATCTCAGTGGGATTTTCCTGAAATCTTTTTAAAGTCCACTTAGGAGACCAAATTCCCACAGCTAGTCTGAGTGAGCTCACAAAGCAGTAGCAGGTTTTTGTGAACCTTCACGGGTTTCTGATTTTTGAGAAAAAGGTGTCTACTAAAACTCCAGATGAGAACCTGTTGAGTCCCTGGCAGTAGCCAACAGCCAGGTTGTGCCAGGAGAATGCCAACAGGATGCGATGAAGCTGATGGAGGGCGGGGCTAGATGGCGATGAGAAATTCTGATTTGTGGTTAGGGTGCGATGAAGGTCCAGCTGGATCTGTCGAGATGCCGAATGGGGTGATGTCCGGCTCTTCTCACACAGCTGCAAACACAGACGTCAGGTTACTGTGAGGTCTAACAGACTAGCTGTGGACAGGTGTGGGCCAACCTGCTGGTAGTGATGAGGATAGCGCTCCCAGATGGTTCTGGTTCTTGTTCGGACCAGCCAGCACCACACCCTCTGCCGGTGTTCTTTAGGGACACCTGCTCGCAGCAGAGCTTTGAGCTCAGGTGATGGACTCAGGTTGCCATCGGACCTGCTAGCCAGGTACTCGGACCACCGAGCCAGCAGGGGACGCTCCACTCCTTCCTGCAGGCAAACAAAGCAGATTCCTTTGAACCAGATGAATCCATCAAATCTATTAGGAAAATTAACAAGTCAGAAGAAAATAAATATAAAGAAAAAAAAAACACAAACTTTTACAAATGTTTTCATTTCTTTGTTTTTGTCCATCCAATTTTTGTAACATCTAATTATCTGCGTGTGTAAACTGTTTGAAATGTTTTATATCTATTTGCTCCTTGTTTTTCTACACAAACTTTCGGTGAAGAAAAAAGTGAGAAGAAAAAAACAAAGAATAAACAAAATTTAAAGATTAAAATAGCTAAACCAACTTTCTTTATAAATCCATTTAAAAACAGCACAATGAACAAAGTGATAAACACAAAGGCATAAAATTGTATTTGTGGGAAAATTATCAAATACAATAAAAACAAACAAGCTAAAAATACACAGTAAACTTGTAAAAGGCAAATAAAATGTAACATGTCATACTAGGTCAAAAAGTGATGGATGTTTAAAAGTGACAATACAATTTACAGCAAGGCCTTTCTAATATGTACCAGCAAAGAGAGCAGGCAGCAACCGTGAAGCGGACCAACTGGCAGTACAACTACCAAAGACAATCACTCCAGTCTTTTTCAGTAAAATTGAATAAGTTAAGAGCCATCTAGGATTTTATTTCCTCTAAACAAATAGCTGATTATTTCTGTTTCTGTGGAATATACACCTGGATACCATCTGCATAGAAATGAAAAGAGATATTGTGCTTTTTGAAAATGGAACTTTGAGGCAGAGACCAACAAAAACCAGTGGAACAAGTATCGAGCCCTGTGGAACCCCACAACAAAGGAAAAAAGGAAGAGTGGAAACTGTTTAAATGGACACAAAAACATCAGTCACAGGTATGAACTGAACCACATCAGGTCAAACGCAGTACTCCAAATTGAGATGATAAATTATGGACTACTGTATAAAAGGCAGCAGTCAAGCCCAAAAGTACTAAAATGACAAAATCCCCATAGTCTGTAACAAGGAAGATGTCATTAAAAACCATCAACAAAGCTGATTCAGTAAAAGGTTTTTAAAACATAAAACGTTTTGAAATAAATCTAATTTCTTGATCAGCGATGCAACAAAGCAGAAGATTTTAGCCACTGCATCATTAAAACTCAAAATACTAAACCCTGAACAATGCCTGTAGTGCCTTAGAGCCTGACAGATAAAACTCTGGGTCAACAGCTGAGTCCAGACAAAAGGATCTTACCTGGTTCAACAAGTTGAAGTAGCGGATCTCCAGGGCCTGGATCTTTGCCAGCAGCTTCATGTCCTCTACCTCGTAGTCTGGCACAATCTTAAAGCCGTACTCGTCATGATCTCTGAACACACAGCAGAGGGTTTATTTTCCCCACTGCTCACCGCAGGTTTTTACAGGTTTCTGTCTTTTTTCTCTTCTGATGTTAAAAAAACTGTTTTGATCCAGATGTTTCTTGTCTGCGTGTGTCATGTTCAGCCTCCACACAGAGGAAAGCTGGACCTTCGTACGCAGGTGTACTTACCTGTCCGAGCTGAGTCTGATATCGCGCTTCACCTCTCCTCTCAAAGCATCCTCAATCATCTTCTGAACAGCCCCCAGCTGCTCCAGATCCAAAGCCTTGGTCTCCTGCAGCTTCCGCAGGACGCCCAGGTAACGGCTCTCCACCTGACAGTTGGCAGCCTCCAGGTAAGAACACTGCAACCAGAGAACAGCAGATAACAACCAGCCAGTCAGAGAGCAGGATGACAGGAAACGGTCAGAAATGTTATTATAAATACTATAACTTTTGTGCATTTTGCTGTCTGTTAGAACTGCTTCTGCCAGAATCAGCCCAGTGTTCCCAGCCAGACCCACCTTCACCATGAGGCTCTTCTCCTGCTCAGAGCTCTTTTGCCACAGTCTGGTCAGCTGATAAATCTCAGAGTTTAGAAACTTGTTCTGGGTCTTATATGCCTCCATGTCATCCTGAAAACAGAAACAAGCCCACTCAGAAGCAAAAAGGAAACTGCTGCTTTAAACAGCTGTCAGCAGCAGTTTCCAGATGTTACAGGACCTATATTCCTCCTCCTCCAGCACAGCAGCATCCTCACACAGCACTTATCACAGATCAGAATCAAATGGGTCAGGTGATCACACTCAGCTGTAGAAAATCATGAATTAAAAACATTTTGACAGGAGCAACTCAAACATTGTACTTCAGAATACTACGGGTATACAGAAGTACTTCAGGAATACTTTACCTTCAGGTTCTCAATCTGTTGCTGAAGCTGTCTGATACTCTGGGAGTTCTGAGGACCACCAGAGGACGAGTCAGGGTGTTGCGGGCCAAACAGGCAGGAAGTCATGTGATCAGACAGCTTGATGATAACCTGACAAAAACAGAAAGTGTTTGGTCTGTGAGAACAGCAGCTGGTTGTTTACAAAAAAGATCTGATGAGATCAGAACCAAGGGCCTCATGTCCAAAGGACCCAGATGTCCAGGTGATTAAATAAATAAATAAAGTTCTCAGCCCCACTGCAACTTCCTGTCTGGCATACATGTGTTTCTACAGTCATTTATTCATTAGAGATTAATTTGTTGTTCACACCAGACACACCACCTTTTATTAGATCTTTGAATTTAAGGGATATGGTCTGGATCAGGACCCCATGACTGGATTAGGAGTTTTGGACCTGAGCAGGATTACAGAAGTGAATCAGAAGTCCCTGACTAGACCAGGAGTTCTGAATCTTCTGCTAAACATGGGTTTTAAACCCTCGTGTAAATGTGACCTGAGAGAAAGCACCTGGATGAGTCAACACACCTGTTGTGTCTTTTCAGAGTGTCATCTGATCTTTCACCTGAACTTTGTCCTCACCTGTTGTTTGGCCTGGTTCTTATCCATCAGCTTCTTGATGTTCTCCTGCAGCTCAGACAGCTGTGTATCTCTATCAGCCAGACTCTTCTTCAGGCCTTCTACCTCCATATTGGCCTCCTCCAGTCTGCGTCGCAGGTCGGCCGCCTGACGCTCGCGGTGCCGCAGCAGCTCCAGACGCTCCTGCTCGTCACCTGCTGCTAGAAACTCAGAACAGGTTCTCTTCTCCAGCTGGGCTGCCTCCAACGCTTTGTGGAGGATCCACACCAGCTCCTGCAGGACAAACATGTCTTTGATACAACAGAATGGCGTGTGTAGAACCTGGTCAGGTATGGATCCGACTGATCACCTTCTGAGCTTTGACCTCCTCCATCAGCATCTTTTTCTCCTGCTGCAGACGAGATGCCCGCTCTGAGGATGAGGACATTGTGTCTCTGAGACGGTTCGGCATGGTGGACGAGCTGCGAAACTTTGTCTCCCTGCTGCCAATGTCCGGCATTGAGGGCGACTCCCTGCTGTCAGCTGGAGATATCAAACCTACTGGATCAGCCAATGGGACAGGAGGGGGAGGGGTCTCAGTGGGAGTTCCTGAGGAGGGGGAGACAAGTGAAATACAGGGTATTAGGCTTCAGTGCATCACAGAGTGGGACAGGATAATACCTGGCATGGAGCTGTGTAATATCTGCAGTGATACAGTATAATACAGGATGTGGTGAGGTGGAAAAACTTACTCAGTCAAATATATTACCTGGAGTGGTGCTGTGTAGAACCTGGTGTGGTACTGTGTAATACCTGATGTGGTGCTGTCCTCTGTAGGGTTGTTGATGGTCAACTTTGTTACGTCCAAGGGAAAGATGCTTTGACTGATGTCCTGAGATGTTCTCTTCCTCAGACTGTGGACGGAGTTTCTGACCACATGACCAAAGTTAAACTTAATCACCTGAGCCTCAGCAGAACAACAAATGAAACACTTTCTGTCTTTGTGTCGACTCACTGGAACTCGATCAGCGGGTGTTTGATAGACACGTCGACGAAAGGTGTTCTTTGTGTTGCTGCGACGGCTGCCTCCTCCCCCACCAGACCCAGAGGACTCTTTAACATGGGTAGGAAGTCATCTAAGCAGACAGGAAACAATCATACACCAACACAAGCATCATCGCTTTAGACAACTGGCAGGATTAATGCTACTCTGTTGTTGGGAATTTAATTTAAAGTAGACATATCATGCTTTTAAATTCTTCCTTTTTGCATCTAAATCATTCAGTTGTGGTCCATATACAGTGGAACTGCAGTTCTTAGGTCTGAATTCCTCATTATTGTTTCTGTTAGACACCTTCTCTACCTCTGTTCTGAGCAGAGTCTCAAAAATGGTCCGTTTTGGTACTGTCTCTTTAAATCTGAATGAAGCTCTGCAAACCCCGCCCCCTCCACTGAGGGACTGACCCCAGTCGGACATTTTTGTAGTTTGATAGAGAAATTACTATTTACAGTAGCAGAAACGTTATATTTGCATTGTTAAAACATGAGGGGAGAGTTTTCCACGCCCTCTGTTGTCCTGGTGGGGAATTGCTTTGCAGCACTTCGCTGCCTGAACAGAAGTTCGACTGTGCGGAGCTCACAGAGAGTATAAACCAGCCTTTATTAGCCTGGTCACGGCCGGTCCACGTCTCCTTCTGTGGTTTTTTTTAGCAGTAGTCACCAGCCTGGCGTGAAAATACTGCCACAGCACTCGTCCTTAAAGGGAATAAAACTTAAAAATTTGCGTGGCTCAAAAAAACGAACATTTGGGACTCTCCACTCCTGACTTATTCATTCTCCACATTGGACTACAAAAATCTTAGCGAGAAGAAAAAATGGCGGATTTACTTTCTGTATAGCCGGAGGTCCAAGACCATATTTGGAAGTTATCGTGACGACACAGTAAAAATATGTAATAGTCAAATTTAAAAACTGAACCGGTGGACAAATATGACCAAAACTTTATTATTAAATACAGAAATTGCACCTATAGTGAATAATATAATAATTTTTTCTCTTCTCATTTATACACAAATGCTTTTAAATATTAACCCTTTTATTAAAATCTCACGTTTGTTATATGTTACATTTAAAATCTGTTCATTGATATCTGATTTTATAAATTTCCTGCTATGATCATGTGTGTGAACCAAATCATCTTGTTGACTTGTCTCCCTGTGATGCTTCTGAACTCGTGCACATGTTGGGTACAGAAACAAGATGCTGAGGATGAAGCTGAACTCCAGAACTCTCTCCAGCTTTATACTTTTCATACAACTTCAGAATTCACTAGTTCAGAACAGAGCACACGTAATGATGCTCAGCAGCCTACAGGGGGCGCACTTTACTCAATCTGAGAACTGAAGAACTTCTGTTAAAACTCAATGGAGGCCAGCGCTTGCAGGCTTGCACACACAGAGCAGTCAAACAAGTCTACACTCGATCAGAATACCTGGAAACCAGGTCAGCTGCTTCCACTGCAGCACAGCAGCCAGAAACCAGCCAAAAACAGAAAGAAAAACAGTCAAACCAACAGATGTTGGCTTCTGCCCAGATAATTAGACCAGGTCTGATCTGGATCAGTTTTCAGAGCCTAGCAGGAGATTCAGACCATTTGCTGGTTTAATTTTAGACTGCTGGTGTTTCCTGACATTCATCCTCCTGAAGCCAATCTAATGTCATTTCCTGTTCTTGTGATGATGTAACAGCCCACCAAAGTACTTCAGAGGACCTTGAAGATATCTGAACATTGTGGCGATGAGTTCTAACAACATCCTGTTGCCACGCCCTTCATTAAACTGATTAGAATATGTTTACTGTGGTCGTCACGGTAATGACACAAAATATCACATCACGATAAGCATTTTCTGACTTCAACAATTTTCAGTGTTGCAATCAAAAACATGAAACATGGACGTGCCCAGCAGTACAGGACACAAGAAAAACAAACACTCATTTGAAAACAAAAGGAAAACCATGAACAAACAAACGCTAACCCTATGAAGAAGACAAGTCTTCAACACTTTAGCATCTAAATTTCAGGACAGATTTAAGCAACACGTCTGTTGGAGGATGGAGAGAAGCTCAGTGAGAGAAAAGCCGGAAGGAGAAATACTTCCTCTGAATGTCTGAGCACTCAGCTGGAGAGGAAGATTTTTTTCTGTTTCTGACTCAGAATTATTCTCATAAAAAAATCCTCCAGTTACAGAGAACAATGAGGCAAACAGAGCCGCTCCCTCCGTAGGAAGGATTTCCCAACTCCCCCTGGGAGGAGGAAGGGGGGGGGGGGGGGGGGGGGGGGGGGAGGGCATCTGGCAACACACCAAAGTAGGAAACAAGATCAAGCACGACATTAGGAGCAAAACGTCTGCGTGGGTTATAACAATTTTACACAAGTTGAGACAAAATACCCAAAAGTAAAACCAGATGAATCATCAATGAAACCTGTTAAATCATCATCAGTAAAAGCTCAACCATTATCACCATTCAAACTCTCATCAGAACCAGGTAAACCATCACTGGAACAATCAACAGGCCAGTTACACTATCATCAGAACCCATTTCATCAAACCAGTTAAACCTTCAGCAGAGCTAGGCAAACCATCATCAAACCAGCAAAAATAACCTGTTAAACCTTCTATAAACCAGTAAAACCATCATTAGAATGAGTTAAGCCTTCATTAGAACCAGTTCAACCATCATTGGAACCAGTTACACCATCATTAGAGCCAGTTAAACTATTACCAGAACCAGTTAAATTCTCAATAGAACCAGTTATCGCCTGAACCAGTTAAGCTATCATTGGAACCCAGTGTTAACATCACCAGAACCAGTCCAACTTTCACCACCTATTAAACTTTCAACAAAACCAGTTAAAAATCACAATTAGAACCAGTTGAGCCTTTACTAAACCCAGTTACATCATCATCAGAACCAGTAAAGCCTTCATCAGAACCAGTAAAACCATAATAATGACCAATAGGTTCTCAACTGTTTTCTGTCACACACTCCCAAGGGAACAGACGTTTTATAGCTCGACTATTGCCCAAAGATTGACACCTAAAAGTTAAATCTGATAAATATTGGTCCACAGAGGGTTATTTTCTGGATTATAGAAGACTTTCCTCACCATCTGTGTAAAGCTGACCTTATTACACTGTTTGCCACTAACAGGACTTTAAATCTACTGTCATGAAGCTTGTTGAACTTAGGGATCAGTAGGTTAAACTGTTCACAGGAATCTGTTGGCCGTACGTGTAGAACACAATTACGAAATGTCCCTTTTTAAAAATATTTTTGATGAATCTCATTTTTAAATTTGCTGCTTTCTTCTACCTAAATGACTGTTATGTGTCTGTCATGTTTTTATGTGAATCAGGGAGTGAATGTGTGTGTGTGTGCATGGGTGAATGACTGTGTTATAAAGCACCTTGGGGGGTTCTAGGACCCTAGAAGGTGCTATATCAAATACAGGTCATTACCATTTGTGTGCTTTTGTGAAAACAATGAAAAGCAAATGAAAAACAAACAGCTAAAAAAGTACAACCAGTATAAGATCAACTGAGATGTTAGTGTATGTTTGTCTCACCAGTTGTGTTGTTGTTGTTGTTTGTGTGCTCTGAACAGATGGAGGTCTGTCCGTGCTGCCAGCGCTTCCCCTGTAGCTGCTGCAACCAATAGAGCATTACTTCCTCAGTCATGGCCTGTGGGGGTAAATGGTAAAATGGTAAATGGCCTGTATTTATATAGCGCCTTCTAGAATCCTAGAACCCCCCAAGGCCCTTTACAACACAGTAATCATTCACCCACGCATGCACACATTAACAAGTGGATGTTGATGAGCTGCATTGTAGCCACAGCTGCCCTGGGGCACACTGACAGAGGAGAGGCTGCCGTACACAGGCGCCACCCGTGCCTCCGACCACCACCAGCAGGCAAGGAGGGTTAAGTGTTTTAGCCCAAGGACGCAACAACTGTGACAGACTGGGCGAAGCTCGAACCTGCAACCCTCCAGTTACGGGGTGGGCACCACTGTTGGTGACCTGCTGACAGCCTCTGCAGGTTTACTGTAGATCCAGTTCCCAGAACCATGTTCCTGATCAGTATTGATTCAACTCTCAGCAGTTGAGATGAGTGAAGGAGTAGACTGACAAATACCTCACTTTGTGACACACGCATGCACGCACACAGTTATTTCAGGTTCAGGTATGGATCTTCAGCATGATGATGTCATTACCATAGTACAGGGGCAGGGAACCCTGGTCCTGGAGAGCCGCTATCCAGCACGTTTTAGAGGTTTCCCTGCTTCAACACACCTGATTTTAATCAGCAGGTGATTAACAGGCTTCTGCATAGCCTGATGAGCTGCTGAACAGGTGAATCAACTGTGTTGAACCTTACTCTACCCCTGCATGAATTTCAAACAAACCGTTTGCTAAAATCAAGAAAACTGTGTACGCTGAAATTAGGATTTACCAAACAGTTGCTGCTCAGGCAGAGATGCTCAATACGCTGATCACAGAGGCAGTGCCAGTGGATAATGAACACAAACAATATTGTGACATTCTTCTAATCAACAAAGGAATCAGCTGTTCAAGTTACAGTGACCATAACCATGTCATCAAAAGAAAAAATAAACACACGACCATTCAAATCTACTGTTACTCTTTTTTTTCCTCTACCTGCATGGTTTCAGTTTACACACAGCCACATTGATGCATTCAACCACATCAAGAACATCAACACTACAAGACACCTAAATATTTCCTTAACACAAAGAAAGAGGACGTGAGAACCCCAAACAGAACATCCAGTCCGTTACAATATTATATGTGTTAGCCAATTTCACACCTGAGTGATGATTGATGATGATTCAGCCAGTTAGGGCTGCACAATATATCGAAAATATATCGTTATCGCAATATCAGCATGCGCAATAGGCATATCGCAAAGAACAGAAAAATATCGCAATTAATGGTCATCTCAGATTTTTGCTACACATGATGCATTTTGTCAATCAAATGGAAGCATGAAGTTTTTGACAAATCAGATAGAGCCTTCACCCATTTGGCCAATCAGTTGGGTTCTTATAGGTTAGATGCCTTGGTGCCTAGGTGGACGGCACTTCATTTGGATGGCTAGCAAACACCTGAGTTAGCTTAGAGAGCGTCGCAATGACTGACGGTATGACGTGTGTGGAAAATGTTAGCGAGAAAGAACTCATAATTCAAACAGCATGACTATTATTTCAAGTACTCGTGTTCAACAAACAGAAGTACTTTGCAAGACATGCCAAACATCCGTGGCAACCATGAGGGGAAACACGATAAATCTCCATTGTCACCTCCAACGCAACCATAAAGATCTATATACAGGGCTCTAGAAATGTAATGTGAACTTGCATGATTTCATTTTGTTACTGTATTAATACTACTGATAGAGGATGGAGTGGTGTGTCTAAAGTATATATACAAAAACTACAGATTTAAGTATTTGTTCATTTATCGCAAGTCATATCGATATCACAATATTAAGCACTGTTATCGCATATCGCAGGTTTTCCTAATATCGTGCAGCCCTACAGCCAGTCTGTTACTTAAAACTGTCACCATAACAACTACTACCTCTCCAAATTCACACATTCATCTAATATAGAAGCATTGAGATGTATGAGCCAAAGTGAGCTTGCTTGCATTCCAAGCTACATTAAATAAATGTTAATAATAGTTGTTAGGGTTAGGTAATGAATGATGAGGTCAGACCGACTATAGCTACCACTTCCATGTGGACGGGGAAAACACTTTTTCCCCACCAGGTGAAACTGTCAAATGTCTCATTTGTTAAACTAGTATTGCTATTCCAAACAAGGGAAATACTCCAACCCTGACTGACTTCATTTAACACAAGTCATCATAAAGACAAAGTTAGTGTGGAGTTTTGGATATTTTGATACACATGGAATTCTGTGAACACCGGGATTTAGCGGGTCTGGACCTTCTGGAGGTCATTGTGGAACAGAGAGTCTGACTTTCACTGAGCTGCATCTTTCTGTTCAGAGTGACTCAAATGCAACTTGAACATGGTTCTGATGATTTTCCCTTCAGGTAGTTCTAACTGGACCTAATTAAAACCAAGAAGAAACCAACTGCTTTGTGTTTTTTTTTTGGGGGGGGGGGGGGGGGGGTTCAGCACCATAATCAAAACCATTTTAATGAGTTTGGAACTTAGTGGCTCAATAGAATTTTGACAACACTGACTTTCCATACTAACAGTAGCTGAGCAGGACTGGACCTCCTACCTTGAGTACGAAGGTGCGTTCAGGTGTCCTGATGTGGAAGGTGCCCCGCTCAGCCTTCAGTGGGTAAGTGAAGGTGGCGCCGCTTAGCTCCACCCGTCCAAGTGGCATCACATCCTGTGGTGTGCGATAGTAAAACAGCTGGTTCTTCTTCTCATCGTAGGTGAACCAGCGCCGCTTCCAGCCCCTCAGAGGCCCCCCCTGCTTCTGCAGGTAGCCACAAAGCTTGGGCTCACCTGAACCTGGAGCGGGAGGGCGGGGCCACGCCTGCTCACAGAATGCCTCAATAGTGAGAGGAGATGGGTGGTTTTGCTGGTCTGCAGGGGGAGAAAGAGGAGGAATAATCTGCTGGTGAGGAGCTGGACTGTGGCGGTCCTGAGGTCTTTGTGGATCCTGGTGGTTCTGCTTGCTTTCAGACTCCAGCTCCCCTTTCCTTTCAGGTAGATTCTCAGAAGGAAGTAGAGGAGGTGGGTCTTCAGCTTCTTGATCTTGAGCACAAAGACACTTCTGGTCTTGGTGGTCCTGAGAGGGACCTGATTCATGTTCAGGTGGTGGTCCAAGAGGATCTCCTTTCTTTGTTTGATCCAGTTTAGGTTGGTCGTTTGGAACAGAAGGTATTTCTGTCAGAGGAGAACCTTCACAAACAGGAACTAGTCTAGTTAGTTCTGGTTTATCTGGACCCGTGTTTTCTGAGCCTGGCTGATCTGGATTTAACTCCTCTTTTAGACATTCTGGTTTCAGGTTGTCTGGCAGCTCTGGTGTCTCTGCTGGAATGTGGTGGTTCTGGGACCCAGGCAGACCAACAGACTGGTCCTCTGAGGCTTGGAGCAGCTCCTCCTCGTCAGGGACAGGAAATGAGGCAGGCGTGTCAGTGCCAGAACTTCCTGTCGCGGAATGTCCCTCCATCCTGCTGAAGACACAAAATCTTCAGAGACTTTTACATGGTTCTGAGGCAGAGCCTGCATCTAACTGAACACACACACACACACACACACACACACACACACACACACGATATAGCAGCCATCGGATCCAGAGGTGGACCATATGAATGTGGTTTTGATTTTTCTCAGGACTCAAGTTTATCGACTGGTCGGTATTTGTTTTAGATGTTTTAGATGTGAGACCTTTTTTTGCGGTTCTAAGACCCAAACGCTGCTTTAATTTTATCTGAACTGATAATAAATAAATAAATAAATAAATAAATAAATAAACAAATAAATAAATAAATAAATAAACAAATAAATAAATAAACAAATAAACAAACGTTTTTCTTTTGTTCTGTTCCGTAGGCTACTGGAAGTTTACTTTATACTGTGAGCTGAAGCAGCGTTTGGACGGAACCAGCGGACCTTGTCAGAATCCACAGAACGCCGAAGTCCGGGCGAAAGTTCAACCGAATGTCACCACTGCAATATACTACACCGAACCCAGCCGAAGAGACCTCTATACGTACAGAAAACAGAAACGAACCCGAAGAATCTAGTTGTTCTGTTTAAGTTCGGTGAAGTTCAAACCGTTTACGGCTACATCTGATCTGAAACATGTTACCTGAGGGGGCGGAGCCTGAGCACACACCTGTAGGGTCTGGTCAAGTTGACAGCTGCAAGGCAAAAACAGTCAAACGCTCTGTGAGGCTGTTGTCGTAGTTTACTTCTCTGGTTCGGGATTTCTTACTGGTGCTGCTGCCGGTTCAGGTCCGCTCCGCTCTGGAGTCACACAACAAGGCACACGCGGCTTCCGCTTCCCCCATTTCCATCAGTGACGAAAGAGGTGGATTCAAGGTGTGAAACAGGATCACGTGACAGTTTTGTTTGGGGTTTGGTTTGGACTTGTGTTGAATGGAAGAACTTTTATATTGAGCTATCCACTGCGGTTCAGGGTTACTCGGATCAATTTAAACTTTTTACCAATAATAATAATAATAATAATAATAATAATAATAATAACAACAACAACAACAACAACAACAACAACAAAATACATTTTATTGTCCAATTATGTAGGTCCATGTGCTTAGATTGGTCAAGTTCTGCTCCAATCAAAGTGCTTGTTCTGAAACTGTTTTCACACAAACTATGGAAAGATAGAGCTCATTTAAAATCTACATTCTCTCATATTTTTCTGTGCTCCATGAAAATTTGGTCAGCTGCTCTGCTTGGATGTCCCCACCAGATTAAAACTACAAGTGATGAAACCTTTTCAGACATTGCCTCTAAATTATGAGATGCTCTGCATTTCTGTTATGTTCTGTATAGAAGGAGCAGGTATCTGAACTGTACTACACACAGAGGACAGTCACATGTAAGCATCCAGCATCCAGCTTGTTCCTTTGTCTTCTCTCTCAGCACGAGACTGACCCCTAGTGGTTCAGAACACATCATATTCCCCTTTAAAAAAGAAAAAAATGTGCATACAGAACTTTATTTCAATGAGCAAGCCCAAAGCTTTAACTATACCAAAATGTAATTGTCCACAGACAACTACACATGCATAAGTGAAGCATGGCAAAGTACATTATAGCTCGACCATTGCATCTGTACAGCTGATGGCCATGCAGCTTTAAACATATACCTATCAAAACCAATGATGGATCAACAGTCTCAGGGAGAAATCTTTGACATGATGAGAGAAAGTTCTGGATTTGAAGTGGAGGCCAGAGGCAGCAGGAAAAACCTGGATAACAAGATGGTGCCTGGGTCCACCTGATGGATGTCCTGAAAACCAACAGAAACACACTGAAGACAGTTTATTATCTCAGCTGATTGATTAGTTATAGAAAGGTACAGCAGCTGACCTTTGACCTGTGAGCCACAGTTTAGGACTGTTTTCAGAGTTACTGCAGCTTGTAGACTCAGAGGACTGATAACCAAGTGGAGAACCAGGATTTCCTCTTCTACAAAGATCAGGGCCCTCATTTATCAACAGTACTTATTCACAGATCTGTCCGTATTATAACAATTTTATGCATTGTGTGGTATTTTCCATCTCGTACTTGTGTGTAGAAATGTTCCTAAATATAAGAACAGCTCTGACCATGCATATGAACAACATCTAGTGGTAGAACGGGGAAACAAAATACTGAAGGTCTCAGTCACTCACATGTGTTCCTCACCCACAAATTATTTTTACCCAATAAGTAATTTTGTCAGTGGAAAAACAGCTATCCTGGTGCGTGTCATGTGGTGGATACCGAATATAAGCCACGTCATCACTCCAACTGACAGCCCATGAAGAAGGATTCAAACGGGAAGCCGAAACTGATGGCAGGTAAAAAAACATCTCTTTAACCAAACACTCTCTCCTATTAGAAGAAATATTTTGCTATGATTCGTACCAAGGCATAATGAACTTCATAAATAAAGCTTTATCGCAATTTTTGGTGTTAGAACCCATAAAAGACACCTGTGTCCTTTATATTATATCACATTTGCCAGATGTTTGAATCACCATAACTACCTCATCTCTTCTGATTTATCTGCACATGGGCTTCTTTGCTTCCTTCATTGTTGTTTTAAAATAATTTTCTTATCTTTTCACAATAATTTATCTATTCATTGAACTTTTATTTAGATTTTGTCATTGACCAGGAGACCTTTTAACAAATGAATTCTCAATTCTTTTTCTTTTTCTTGCAAAAATGGCAAATATAAAATCTTGAACCTTGACTGATTACACATTGTAGCATAGCTGATCTTGCATTATTGAAGGATTTGGCAGAGCGTGCTTTCCAGAGGGAACACGTCTTCTGTGAGCGAACTGATCTGCTTGATGAGAACACAGAGAAGCTCCTGAGCAGATACCTCTTCCTGAAGGAGACCCTTCTGGAGCAATGCTGTGATTTGGGACCCTTTGTGGAGCAACAGACAGAATGCACAAATACAATTCCAGTCCATATTCAGTCATCGACAACTTCGGGATTTTTTTTTACTCAGTTTAATGTTGAATCATTAAAAAAAATTTTTTTTGACAGGAACCTCTTTTCTGTCCCGACCGCATTTACCAACTCTGCCACTTTCTCCAAGGCGGCATTCTTTCTTTTACTGGTTACCTCTGAGCTAAGAGAACCAAACATTGCTGTTTGGTTCTCTTCAACTTCGGCAACCAGTGCTTCGATTTCGCTGTCACAAAGGTCACATTTTATTTGTAGGAAGGAGTAAAGGACAGTTTCTACAAATGTTTGATGAATGTGGGCCTGATTCAGATTGCAGAAAGCTGCAAAGTGAAGACCAAATTTGATTCCTTCCAGTCTCCAAAATGGGACCATCATAGGTGTCTGTTCTTCTTTACATTATTTGCAGTCTAAAGTCTAGCTGTTTATAGAGAATGAGTCATTCTATGAAAGTAATTATTCTGTCAAGTTATTATTTCTTAGACTAAACTCATGCAAAAGGCATCTTAAATTAATCTTTTTTCATTAACTTTAATCAGCAAGCTGCAACAACACCATAACATATCAACCACTCAACAAAAACTTACTGTTTATAACGTATTATTACCCTTCCCACCACTTCCCCTGTGTCCCTGTGTGCCAGTGAGTGGATCCCACTCTAGTCAGTGAGTAGTCTCTTTTTCAGGTCCATCCAAGATGTGGTGGTATCTGAAGTTGCATTATTGAGCCTTGATAATTATAGTTCCATAAAGGCAATGCCTATATATATTCAAACCAGTGCAAAAAAGACAAGTTGTTAGTCAGTTTCTATCTTGGAACTATGATTTTCTTCATTGCAGTCAATCCTGCAAGCCAGATTCTACGTTTTTCTCTGTATGTGATAGCTGTGAGTCATCCTTTAATAAATGAACAACAGACCCAGAGGTCCTGGACCCCAGGACAAGCATGAATAAAAGCAAAAAGGATCAGATGTTTGGTCCAGTGTGGGGTGGGTGGGGAGGGGGGTTCTTATCTGTTTTTGTGTTGTATGTTCTATAAGAACATTTTATTGAAACTAAACAAAAAAAATATATTAACTTTTATAAATGTAGATCACTTTTCTCCTACTCCTCCTCCTCTTTCTACTGTAGGGCAGCCTGTAGCGGACTGGCAATCGGGAGCACCGGGAGATTTCCCGGTGGCCTGGCCACTACTCTGGCCCGCTCAGTGATTGCCGTGCATAACGTGCTTGATATCTAAGTGAACAAGACCTCATGGTTCATCAGGGCATCTGCTCTCCTGACACTCACACAAACAGTGCAAACTGGGTACATTTCACCTCTCCACATGATCTAAAGAACTACTGTTTGGTGTGATTCTCTAAACGAACAGCTGGGGGCAGCATAAACCCATGTTTCACCTCAGATTGGTGTCTTTTTAAACCAACAGCTGATCAAGGAAACACAAGAACCCAAGAGAAACAAATTCCAACTATATTTCAGTCCAGAGGACCAGACCCACCTGTAAGATGATGAATTCAGATGGTTGTGACCTGCAGGCCTCTGAGGCTCAGTGAAGCAGAGAAAAGTGAATTAAACTTGAGGAACAGAACCAGGCTGAGGAGTCCAAACAAAGAGGGTGGATTTCAGCAAGAAGACTAAACCTCCTAAATCAGTTTGTCCTGGACCCACCATGACCTCTCATCCGGCCTTTGAAGGGTGGTGGAAAACCGATCGTCCAAATGTCCCTGTCCTAAGTGACAAAATGCCCCGAGGACACATACAGACACAGACAAACTCTCTCTGACACACACACACACACACACACACACACACACACACACACACACACACACACACACACACACACACACACACACACACACACACACACACACACTCTTACTGGGTGTTCGACTGTGAAGTTGGTCAAAGACCCCAGTAGAGTAGAGAAACTGATCCGGTTGTGATCTGGTCCAGTGGGCCCTGAAAAACCTCAAAGCGTCAAACTGCAGCTGGAAATGACCCTGAAGCACTTAGTTCTACTCAGACACCAGCGGTTCTGATTGGACCTTCATGTTACCACAACTGTTTCAATCAAATTTGATGTGTTGTTGATTTTAAATAAACATGTCAAAGTTATGCTCCATAACTGGTTTTTATGACCAGAACGTCCTGGAAGAAAAGAACTGGTTTCTATTTTCTCAGTGGAACAAAAATAAACCCAGTAAATATAAAATTTGGAAAGTAAAATAGTGCAGTGTTTATGGATGTATGTTTAAATAAAGCAAAAAGAATGAATCAGGTCACGGGAGTTTCTGCTTTAAGAAAATGTGAGGATTCTTTCTCTGAATTTTGACTAAACTGCTGATTTCCTACTTTATTTTATTATGTTTATTATTTTATTCCTAATTTTATTCTGCTGGATGATCCTGATGCAAACCAGAACCTCTCATTTAAAACTAGAACAAATAAGATTGGAAGTTTGATTTCCCTCAGTCTAGTTCTTGGTTCTCCTCTCTGATTGAGTCTTTAGGCTCTTATCAGATTCCATCATTAACTCACCTACTGGACTCGGGCCCACAAATCTGGGCCCTTTGCTACTGAGCCTACGGATCAGGGCCTCCTGGATCAGGGCCTCCTGGATCAGGGCCTCCTGGATCAGGGCGTCCTGGATCAAGGCCTCCTGGATCAGGGCCTGGATCAGGGCCTCCTGGATCAGGGCGTCCTGGATCAAGGCCTCCTGGATCAGGGCCTCCTGGATCAGGGCCTCCTGGATCAAGGTCTCCTGGATCAAGGTCTCCTGGATCAGGGCGTCCTGGATCAAGGCCTCCTGGATCAAGGCCTCCTGGATCAGGGCCTCCTGGATCAGGGCCTCCTGGATCAAGGTCTCCTGGATCAAGGTCTCCTGGATCAGAGCGCTCAGGGCAAACAGATCAGGGCCCTCAGACAGGAAGAGACTTGAGTCTGAAATGTGGAGCAGAAATAAAGTTGTGAATTTTGTGATCAAACAAGCAAACATGAATGAGAGCTGCATGCCGGTTCAGTTGGTAACACTATTGCCTCGCAGCAAGAAGGCTACAGACTCAACACTCAGCTGCAGCCTTTCTGTGTAGGATTATGCTCTCCTCATGCATGTGTGACTTTCCTCCATAGGCCAAAAACATGTTTGGGTTAATTGGTTCATCTAAATAGTCGCTATAGGGGGTGAGTGAGTGTGTGAATGATTGTCTCATTTGTCTTTATGTGTCCCTATGATGGACTGGCGACCTACCCAAGGTGTCCCCCACCCCTCACCAGGGGACTGCTGGAGATAAGGACCAGCTCCCAGTGACTCATACAGGATGAGAGGTTATAGAAGATTAATAAAAATAGTTTATGACAATATTTAGAGCAAATAAAGTTTTCAGTCACATTTGATTTTTTGTTAAATAGATTCTGTTTGGATATTTTTAATGTGTAATTTGTTTCAAGTTAGCTCATAGAAATGAACAACTAACCGGAGGCTCCTATTGGCTCCCCATGTTAACCAAAGTAGTTGTGGGAGGGGCTTATTTTGTCTTACGCATCAGATTCTAAAAAATAAACAGATAGAAAATCGATGTTTGTTTGTGTTTAAGCAGTGAGAGTCTGAAATCCCTACAGTTTGGGTGGGGCGATGGTGTGTGTGTGTGTGTGGGGGGGGGGTTAACTATTTAATGCGTGAGACAAAGAGAGACTCATTATAACCCAAGTTCTGTTTTAATCATCTCTTTCTTGTGAAAGTCCAACCAGGGAGTGTTTTTCGTCTTCTGCTGCTGGAACCAGTCCAATGAGAGTAGCGCTGGGAGGGAATAATCCTGCTGATGACCCTGCTTTGTCACGCGAGGTCTCTGAACACGCACACTCGCAGAACAAAACAAAACGTGCAGAGACAAAAAGGGAAAAGGCTCACATTAAATCCAACACACTGCTCATCTATGCTGCGACCTTTGACCTCTGCTCCTCTGCTCCATCACTCCCCTCCTTCTTCTGCTCTTTCTTCTGTCCTGGAGTCCAGACTGAAAAGGTTCATTCTTTCTTTTCCACTGCTCCGATTTTCTAACATTGAACTCAACAGGTTCAAATATGAGACCAGGCAGCCTAAGAGCAGAACCAAGTCCAAACAGACAGAATAAAAGCATTAATCAGGAACTCTGGGGAAAGTCAACAAGGAGGAGCTGGATTCATCTGCAGAGATGATCTTAAAAAGTTTTTTCATTCATCATCATTGTCTCCAGAAAGATGTGTTGTCGCTCTAAAAGAGTCTGTTTAATTACATGACTGGATCAGTCTGTACTGTGTTTTATTATGATGAACCAGTTTCATTCAGCTGCTGTTTGTTTCCTGTGACTTTTATTAAAATCATGAAGTGTACTCAAAATCACTTTGACCCTATATCTGTTGATGCCTGCAGCGGCTCCCTATCAGACTTTATGATTATTCAAAAGCCACCCTTCTGACCTGAGAAAGCATCACACACTCTCTTTAGTTTCCCTTTGGCTGCTGAGATTTTATAGAATAAACTGTCAGTGAGGTTTAAGAATCTCATGACACTGCTTGTTTAAAGTTCTCCTGACTTTACAAAAACTTTCACATAAATAAACATGTTAATATTGTTGTCTTTAAGTATTTTCCTTTTCCATTATGAACCTCATTGTGTCCAGAATAAGGTTTGATGATGATGATTGCAGCATTATGAACACCTGTTGGTGATGCAGTAATTTGCTCTAGAGACAAAGGTTTATTATTATTATTATTATTATTATTATTATTATTATTATTATTATTATTGATTTACCTATGTTTTAATACTGATTGTTGAAAAATTTGTATTTTCTTTTTTCTAATGAAAACAACATCATTAAATGTGTGACATTTACAAACCTCTTTACAATTAAGTGGAGTGAATTTTTTCAGTTAGTTTAGTTTTGTTTCAGGTGTCAGTATGACAGCTTAAAGTGAACTGTTGTTAAACAGATGTTTTGTCTGATTTTATCAGAAAGGCATCACCATCAGGCAGAATTTTGACTTTAATGCTGAATAACTAAAAACTAAAGAAAAAAAACTGATTTGTTTTTTGTAATGTTGAACGTGAGCAGCTTTCACAAAGTTCCACTCATTTCTGCATGATTTCTGTTGGCATAGAGCTTACATTAGGCTAGACTGAGTGTTTCTGCACTGTGTATATGTGTGTGCATGCATACACGTGTGTGTGCGTGCGTGCGTGTGTGTGTGCGTGAGGTGTGTGTGCGTGCGTGTGTGAGGTGTGTGTGTGTGAAGACATCTTCTCTAAAACCTGTTTCATATCTGATCTGAAATCAGTGATGTTCAGGAAACTTTCCATCTCAGGTTTTTGCAGCCAATCAAAGAGCATGACCTTCTGTTGCTGGGGAAAAAAACTAACTTACTCACATAGACTGCATATGCACATATGCATCAGTGTGTGTGTGTGTGTGTGTGTGTGTGTGTGTGTGTGTGTGTGTGCGTGTGTGTGTGTTTAGTGTATCAGTCCAGTCCTAATTGCCTCAGTCCTCATCGTCTTTTTGCAGATGTCTCTCTTATTAATGTGCGTAGAAAGCAACAATCAGCCCCATCTGTCCCAGTTTTTACTTACCTCCTCCCCCTCTGAAAAATCACCTCTGTGCACCCCCCTAACACACACACACACACACACACACACACACACACACACACACACACACACACACACACACACACACACACACACACACACACACACACACACACACACACACACACACACACACAATCCACTAAATCTCCTTAGTAAACCCACCACACACTCCTCCACACACACAGCCCTCCTCCCATACAGGAGCTTGTCGTGGTGTTGGGATTGAAAGCCAATCAAAAAGCTATAGAAGAGTGCTTTGGTGTGCAGAGACACAATCGGGGAGCCGAGGGGGGCTGAGGTGAAGGAAGGAGGGATGAGGGATGACTGGCTGGGCTGCATGTGGGGGAACCCCCCACCCCAGCTCTGGTGTTTTGAGATGCAGGTTCTGACAGGCGCTGAGACCGAGAAACAGGGACAGATGGGAGGACTCAGAAAGGAATAATCACTGCATCCATCCCTCTGTCCATCCTTGGTTCTGATCCGTCTCTTATAGAATCCTGTTGAACATCACCAGGAGAATGAAACGATGACTGACTTTTGAGGAGCAGAAACTTAAGAATCTGACTGAAAGAACAAAGATTCACCTGAAATGAAGACTTTAAAAAGTCAAAAAGCACAAAGAGAAATATGGCAGCATTTTATTCTAGAGTTGTTTCTATAAGGATCCTACAACATTATCCTTGTGTTAACCTCTTGTGGAATATTCTCACAAATTAGCATCAAGCCCCTTCTGGCCTTAGAGCTTCCAGATGGAGTGTTAGGATTAGTACTTTATCATAAATCTGCCATATCCAGTCCCATACACGTCTACCGCCCCCCTAGGGGAGGATCTACAGGTGGCAAAAGCCAACCTCATTATTACATAATATCATAAAATAAAACTGATTATTATATAGCTGT
The DNA here is from genome assembly GCA_006937985.1 of Aphyosemion australe. Classification (NCBI taxonomy): domain Eukaryota; kingdom Metazoa; phylum Chordata; class Actinopteri; order Cyprinodontiformes; family Nothobranchiidae; genus Aphyosemion; species Aphyosemion australe. The sequence continues at coordinate 2,062,689 of SSNS01000026.1, forward strand.
TTATGAACATCAGACATTCTGTTTAAAAAACAATTGCAAATTTATAATTGTTTCAAATTTGGGTTAAATAACAAGATTGTTTTCTCTTAACTTAAGTTTGTTGCATTTAGAAGTAAAAACCTCCACAAGATGATCCTGTAAATATCTGTTTTACTGACAGCAGCCTGACTCTAGAACTGTTCAGTCAGATGCAATATTTTCATTTATTTTATCCCAGAATCCAAGTTCAGATAGAACAGGTATTTACATACAAGACATGAGTAAGCAGTAATAGTGTGAATATTGGTGTATGTAAAGTTGGATGGTGTGGGTATGTGGGAGTCTATGTTTATATTTGGGAGTCTTTACATGGTATGTATGCATGTGTATACTTATGTATGTGTGTAGCTATGTGTGTGTGACATGTGCTGAGCAGCAAGGCAGAGTCACAGTAAAGTTCACAGCAGGAACAAAGTAGAATAAAGAATTAAAGGCTGTACAGTCAACAAAAAATACTTAAAAGATTTCATTGAATTTACCACATCTGAAAAAGTGTAAAAGACTGTTGGATTTGTTCTCTGCAGAACTTGTCATTGTGACTTCTGACAGATCTTACTGTAGATCTGATGGGAAGTGTTTTGTGTTTATATGTCAACTGCAGATCAGAGCATTGGTGATGTTTCCTGCAGGTCTGGGATGATGGATGCTCCTCTGCAACATGTAAATCAGGTCATCTGGAGCAGGACTGATGGGGTGATTGATGGCATCAGATGAGTCCCTCCACTCGAGTGCTGCTCTTCTTTTTGAGCCTCTATCTGTGTTTTTACTCCTTTGTCTGACCTCCTAAAGTGAAGCATTGAGACGAGTGAGTCTAGTGTTCCCTGCAGCCGCCTTTGTGAACCTCACAATGACCATTCAGCTCCGTTGGTGGCAGAGCGGCTTTTCATCTCAAACTCTGAACATCGCAGCAGTGGAGCAGAGAAGCTTCTCCGCAAAAATACAGAAGAAAAGGACAAAGACTTTCTGCAGAGTTAAAATGTTAAGATTTACTTCAGCATTCTGGATAACGTTTACTGAAATAAAACTCCTTTTAAAAGATAGAAACACAAGAATATCATTCGTTGGTGAAACTCAGTTTGACCAAAAAATAAAAACCTGCATGTTTCTGAAAAAAACTTCTACTGGTTTAGGTTTGTTCTTCCGAGGAAAACCAGAGGAATTTTATTCTTTAATTATTATTAAATCATGTATAAGAAACCTCATGTTTCAAACTGGAAGTCAGCTTATAGCTGATGTGAGTTGAGAAACAAAGTAACAATATCCACAAAGACCAGATCAGACCAGATCAGATCAGAAAAAGTCAAATGTAGACGTTCAGCAGAGACCTCTGAGGTCACCAGAACCTGAGATCTGGTCTCGGGACTCATCCTATCTCGGATCTGCTTCATCTTCCTTAGACTTAACATTTTACTTTCTCCCAGTGGAATGTCCTCATCTCCTAACAGAATGTCCTCTGCTTGCTGTCCTCTGTGGCATCTTGTCAGACCTGGAGGTTCCTAGAGGGTCCAGTGATAGACTGAGCCCCAGGGCCCCTGGTCCTGGCCTGGGGCCCAGAGCAGCCCCCTCTCTGGTCACGGTCTCTCCTCTTTCACTGACAGTTTGTTCTCAATTAGACAGTCTTTGTATTGGACTGAAAGACTTCAGCGGACCAGCTCGGTGCTGCCAGCTGGGGGAGGTTCAGGACTCTGGACCATAATGGTGGTGTTTCTCCTCTCCTCGAACCCCCACCGTGATGCTCTTTCGCCTCTTGTTTTGGCTTTTCAATGGTTCTCGTTGGAGTGCGGCTGAATGGCTCTTAACTAGTTTTTAAAGGGTTCTGGATATGTGGACCTCATCGAGACGCCACTCAGACGGGTCAGAATGTTCTGTTGCAGAACTTCAATTAGAACTTTGTTTTTGATCATCAGTCACAGGAGTGGCAAAAGTAAGCTGTCATTGTGGCTCAAATGTGTGATGAAGAACACATTTTCTGGTGTTCATTGGGTCACATGACTGTAGACCCACTATGGTTATTAAAAAATATATTTAATCCCCGATCTGGTGTTTTCACAAATAATACAAATATTTCTCTGATTCCTTCAAGTTCTCCAATGATCCTTTTTGACATCAGAAAACCACAGTTGGGTTTCTGTTTCGGCTCTGCCGTCGTGTATTGGCTTCCTGTGGCCCTCAGACCGCCAGAAGGGCCTCCAGACCCCCAGTAGGGCCTCCAGTGGTCCCCAGACCTCCAGTAGGACCTCCAGACCTCCAGTAGGGCCTCCAGTGGTCCCCAGACCTCCAGTAGGGCCTCCAGTGGCCCACTTGGAACTGATGATCCCTTGTATGCAGCAGATGATGTGTCTTCACTTGCTGAATCAACCATTTGAAATATCTTTGAATATCCCTTGAAATTTTTGCCCCCAAATTTATTTTAATTAGATTTTCTTTTGATAATTTTCTTCTCTGATTCCACTGAAAATGCATTGAAGCAGACAAACCAACCTGTTGGATCAGAACCAGACTGAAAACAGAATCTTCTTGTTCGGTCACACGACTGCAGCAACAGCTCATCATCACACACTAATCTGATTTAATCCCCACAGAGCGAATCAGTTCAGGGAGAATGGATCGGGGTGGGGTGAGGATAGGGTGCGGTGGGGGACACAGAGGAGGGATTAGGGACATGTTGACATGTTGGGGTGAGATTCTGGGGAAGGGGGGTGGGATCCAACAGAGACCAGGTTCTTCTGGAGGTTTCTGACCCTCAAACCAATTCATCCCTTAAAGAACACGTTCAAATTCACAAGGAGCTGTTTCATGTTCGTAGTCCAATTATAACGCATAATTCATTCAACTGCTGCTTTCTGGTTAATTTAAGATTTCGTACCTTTTCATTACATCAGACTGGCTCCAGTTTTAGTTTCTCTCCATAATCTACCTCCAGAGTCTAAATCAAGAGGTTTCTGGAAACTGGAAGCAGATTAGGAACCCGTCTGAACCAGGAGACCTTCAGGTAACTGAACAAACTCAGCAGCAGTTCTCAAACTAAAAACATCTTTTTACAGAAAAAACATGCAAACGAAGCGAAACTTGTGAACAGGATTGAGAAACCGACAGCAGGATCTATGGGGCTTTCAGGGGGCAGGCATCGATCTGGTTTTAGAAGCAGCCCCCCCACCGTACAGCGCCGGCTTGGCTCTGAAACTCCGCCTTTTGTTTGCCATTTGTTTACCTAGCTGAGCTGAGGTGCAGAGGAGACCCACAATGAGATGGTAGATCAACAGCTCAGCCTGAATGGGGCGGTGCTCCTTCATCCTCTGCCCCCTGAACGCAGCTCACCTCAGAAGGCCTGTGATTAAGAGCCCGACGGGCCACCTCAGGCTCAAAGGCACAAAGGAAGCCGCTCCACTTATCCAATAAAAAAAGTGTCCTGAACAATCAGAGCGGGCGACGTCCTGCTGACATCACACTTCAATGATCAGTGGAGGGTCAGAGCATAAAGACGGAGAGCTCCAACCGACAGGCCCCTACCCATTCACAGGAGATGGGGGGGTCAGCTTGTTAACTCCTCACTCAGGAGAGGCATCAAGTGTGGAGGCTTTAAAATGCACTACAGGACCTGTAGGAGAGTCCAAGGACCAGTTTACTGATAGAGGAGGAGGAGCTGGAGCCACGAGATGAATAGAAATATCAAACCTTTCCCACAGTTCACTTGTCAAAAGAGTTATAGTTTCGTTACAGAAAAAAGAAAAAGGAAGGTCAGTTTTTAATATAAAGCTTTTGTTCAACTTCATCAATATGTAGATTTAGCAAATCTACAGGCTGACTAAACATACAATCTCAAATCTAGAGGAAAAGGCACACACACAGGTCCCCACAAGGACAGGAAAACAGGTGTAACATCCTGATAGAACCTTTCGTACACAAAACTGAAGTATTTTTAAAGCATGGATGTCCAAAGTGAGGAACGTGAACCACTGGTGACCCTCAGAGTGATTCTGTGTGGTCCTCAGCTGTAGCTAAAGGTTTTGACCTACAGCAGGCTGCTGATAGCTGACAAATCTAGACCAAATGTAGCAGTAGCAGAAGATTTTGCTCTGCAGGTTGGTCTAGCCATGCCCCAGTGTAGCCTCAGCTGGTCCACCATTAGCCCGAACTAATTAGGTCTGTCTAATCACAGTGCTCTATGTCTGTTGGGTGGGCTTAGCAACAGAGCTGTGATGGAGAAAAACTACAAAAATGGCTCAGGAGCGGCTATCATTTGAAATGGTTTTGGTATCAACTTTGAACGATTAAGACTTGGGCTTTTCTTTGAGACATGAGCAGATCGAGGTACTTAAGTCATTTATTTAAAAAAAGGATGTATTTGCATCTTCTTCTTTGACGTGTATGGTGGACTGCCCCGTTGACCGATTTTCATTGTGATGAACATGTCACGTTGATTGGTCCTAGCGCTGTCCAATTACATGCAGAGCTTGAAAGACAACCGTAGATGCTGCCCCATGACGGCCAGACCTTATATTCACATATATGTAGGATGGCTTGCCAGGCTAGGCTGCTGATGCAGATTAACACTTAGTACTATGTTCAGATTTCTACTAATAAGAGGCCTAAAAAATAAACTTGAACTTTAAAAACAATGTAATGTAAAAGTTGAATTACAACACAAGTATTTCTCTTTTATTCATCAGAATTTTTGCCTGTATTTCATTTAAATAAAAGCACAAATCCTCACTGACTTTTACTGAAAAGCACAACCTATGAATTTGTCTAAATACAGCAAATGTTACCAGACAGATTGACTCAGACATTATTCTGGTTTCTGATAGTGGACTCAAACCTATTTTCAAGATCAATAAACTAAAAGGTAGGTCAAACTGAAATACAATTTTATTTGCATTTTGTTAACTTAAAAACCAGCTGAGTGGCCTAGTGGTACGAGTGTCCGCACTGAGAGTGGGAGATCGTGGGTTCAAATCCACGGTCGGGTCATACCAAAGACCTTAAAAATGGGACCCAATGCCCCTCCACGTCACACTCAGCATTAAGGGGTTGGATAGGGGGGTTAATCCACCAAATAGTTCCCGTGCGTTGCCGTGTCGGCAGCCCTCCACTCCCCCTGGGAATGGTTCAAATGTGGAGACAAATAAACATGTTCGAACACTGGGTCAGAATATAAAGAAAAATACAATTTAACAGTTTTTAAACCGCAGACTGATTGAATGTTTACCTGTTGAAAGATTTAAAAAAAAATGTCCTAAACTTCCTAAAAATATCAATAATTTCTGAAATGTTTCTGTTTGGTTTTCATTCTAAACTGAAACCAACTTGTGTTTAAGTCTCTGACTTGGAACTGATGATCAGGATGAAAACCTATGGGCGTGTCCTGGTCTTGTTTTCCAAAAATCCTGGATGTGGAGGTGTGCAGTGGGGGGGCATCTCTGCCAGCTGCAGGGCAGAATAAAAGCCCCTCCCCTTCTGCTCACGACCACAATGGATGAAAGTGTGAGTCCCTGCTGGGTGGTACCGGCTCCAGGTGACCACAGCAACCTGACCAGATCCTTAATGTGTAAAACCATCTCCTGTGTTCAGCAGGGCCCATTTAAACCAGGTTCCCAAGGAGCCAGGGGGGCGGGGGCCAACGCAAGGTCTTTCTATGGTCTTTTAACCCAACCACATAATCTCAGGATTGGAGCATCCACACAAAGGAGCTGGTCCGAAGGTGGCACCGCAGAGGCCCGGCTCTAACTAGCAGTTTGAGCTGTGTGGGTCCAATAATAATACCGCAGGCTCCAGTTACATATCTGGGCTGAATGGGGGTCGCCTTGTGGGACTTCTCAGACCTGCTTTTTATTCAGGACCAATTAGTGAGTCAGAGAGATGGGCAGCGGAACCTTTACTTCTTCTTTTCTCTCATCAGTTTCAGTTTGAAATGAAGGCCCGTTCAAAGTGGGATTTTAATGAAACTGGAAAAAAGCAACAGAAACCAGGATCTCATGAATCAGGTAAATGTTTAGGGCCCTATGATTTCTACAATGCAAAAAACGCTGATGGAATTGGGAAATTTAACAATCAAATTTAAATTCAGGAAAAAATACAAAATCGTAGAGAGAAGATGCTCATACTCCTGTAACACATGGGGATCATCCCGTCTCTCCACACAAAAAGATCAGCCATGATGGTAAGGCTCATTCAAACACCAACATCCTCTAAAAAATGAAAAACCTTTAGAGCAAACCAATAACCCAGAGATTTTTATCAATGTAGATCTAGAGAACCAATATCACAAATTAAACTATAAATGTGGTTAAAATGTAAGTGTAATGTAGAAAAATAATAATGGAACAAGAAGGATTAGGAGGAGAAAAACAGATATTGAAAAAAATACAACAGATTTAATACGAGGTGATGGCTTGCCTCATTGAACACATAAAATATTTAAATGTATATTTTTGGATATACAGCAATATTTTGGATCTTTGAATCCCTTTTTGATTAAACAATAATTTAATGAATCACCAATAACATGTATTGTGCTGTTCATGCTTTACCCCTTATGCAGACAGAAGAAGAAGAAGAAGAAGAAGAAGAAGAAGAAGAAGAAGAAGAAGAAGAAGAAGAAGAAAAATGGTTAATTTTACATAATCTCTCCAAGATAAAAGTCACAAGGCGCTTCACAAGAAAAAAATAAAAATAAAAAATATATAAAGGTATATACAAACTGAAATGAAGACTGAACTGGTTCTAAGATCTGATGGAAAACATAAAGGATTTAAATGTTTCAAATCTAAATAAAAATAAACAAAAGTAAGTAAGTAAACAAAATGTATATATTAGTCAGTATTTATTTAAACAGAAGCTTTGTAGAACATTGGTAAACATTTGAAACATCATTCAGAAAAACTGATGCAATGCTGCAGAAAAGGATGCTGCCGGATATCAGGCAACAGTGACGGCTCGCACAGCAAACACAGATGACAGACATTGTTGCGGGACATGAGACTGCCCTGTCCAACATGTTTGGACATGTGGATGTTTGATCATTTTTATTAAGTATAATTAAATGCTACACTTTAGTCAAGTGACTTTTTATTAGTACTTCCTTAACTGACATTTAAGGAAGTCAGTTTAACTTTAGCCAAGCCCATATTTCAGTATGATTATGTTCTGGACAGAACAGATTAGGTTAAGTAGTTATATAACACATTATAAACATTTTTTCCTTTCTTCATATGATGTTCATCAGAAAAAAAAGTTCTCAGCACTTTGTAGCTTCTTGGGGGAAGATGATGACACTCTAATTCATGACTAGGCTACATGGTAAGTCTTTTGTCAAAGTGCTGCAAAAATATCCAACATGAGCTGTCCCTCTGATGGACTAATTCCTGATCCATCCCCATCACTCTCAAAAAGAACCTCAACATCTTGAGCTCTGCAACCTCCAGTTCTGCCTCCTGCCTTTCCCTCACGGACACTGTCTCTAAGTATTTCACAACACAAGCTGTAAAAAATGAGAAGCCTGCATACCCCTATTGTGATGTATCTTGGTTAATATATATTTTTTGTGTTGCATACTCAGGACCAGTGTGATGACATCCAGAGAGAAGCAGAGAAGTACACCACGGGCATTTGGCATCATGACAATATTGGAATACTTATTGAAGGTGTGACCTGGCTTTACCCAAAGGAACTGAGATACAATAACAAATTACTCAGAAGGTGGGACTGCCAATGAATGGGAGAAAAGCTCAAGATGCTCAAGCTCAGTAAAATTGACTCCAAGCATTTGGAGCAATGAAGTCAGACTTACGGACACAACTGAGCTGCTGCTCGTGATTCAGAGACCCATGTTGGAAAAGCAACCAAAAAACATTCAAAACTATCAGTGCAAGACTCAGAGCTGGTGCTTTATGCTGTGGTGGACAGGTTTCATTTTCTTTCATTTCCTTTTACGTTACAATGTCATTTGACTTGGGAGGGTTGTCGCCTTTTTCACAGCTCTATGGTTCTATGTGAAATTATAATGCTAGGAACTTTTGTGTTCTACACCTTTTTACTTTTTAGCAAAACGTACAGTTTCGATGTTGTAAGTTGAGGCTCTGCGAGGGCCACACATAGTTTCTGATCTAGAGATGAAAGCATATGTACATCCAGTTACACTCAGTGCATTTACATGCACGTCTAAGTCGATCTACACTAATAAACTGTGAGCCTTTATCCTAGTTTATCCATGTTAGAAAACCAAACTCTCAATTGAAGTGTGTTCCACTCCGCTACAGCAGATGGTGACATGCGCCCTTTCATGTCAGAATTATTCCAGTTAGCCTAAAGCGTGATTCTCAACTCCCTTCCCTTAGTTGTTTCCCTAATCCAGCACACTTGATTCACCTGTTCAGCAGCTCATCAAGCTCTGCAGAAGCGTGTTAATCACCTGCTGAATAAAATCAGGTGTGTTGAAGCAGGGAAAACAGTAAAACATGCCCTTGAGGAAGGGAGTTGGGATCACTGGCCTATAGCAACACAAATAGTAAACAAACACTGGCGGGAGTGAAGCAGATGGAGTTAAAACAGGATATACTGAAGAAATGGACAACAACAACGCTGCAGCACAGCTTATTTAGTACATGCTGTACTGTTTTTTTTAATTCCTTTTATTTCATTCAATTAAAAAAATACAACAACTACAAAACAATATACATATGTTTCATGGTGTTACAGGTGTTACATTGTGGTGATGATATTATCAGAAGACCGCTGCTGTGTCATCACTTTTGGAAGGTGGGTGTCCAACTGGTCACAGCTCAACTGAGCCGTTTACATGCATTATCTGGGTACTTCAGTTTGATTTGAACCAGTTCTCCTTCTGCCAGAATAACGAGTTTAAATGCATTTTAAATATCCAACGTCAGTTTATTTAAGACAGTAGTTCGGTTTTCTGATGTGCATGTAAACACACTGAATAAGGTTTGTAGTTCAGCTGTAACTTAGTTAAAATTGGAGGTTTAGACACATTTAGATATACGATAAAAGTTTAACCAAGTAACAACTAAAACCCTAGTGTAACTGGATGTACATATGCATTAATTTCTAGATCAGCAACCATGTGTGGCTATCACAGATCCTCGACGTCCGTCCAACATCAAAACAGTTCTTCAGTTCTTGCCTTCCAATGAAGAGTTGAAGTCTATCTGGAAAGTAATTGAGTGTGTTGAATTTTTAATATATGTACATTATCAAAGTTACGTTTTTTGGGAAACATTGTGTAACATTGGCTATTGGAAACTGCATTATTTCAGAAATTAATTACTAAATAAAATAATTTAAAAATGCATTCTGATTTTTTTTATTGGAAATAATTAAATGGTTTTTGTTACAATGCTAAATTTACTGCCTATGTGTATATACATGTATCTTTGTTTTTTTATTTTCTTCTAATTATCCTCTGAGTGCTGGTGCTGCTGTAACAAGTGAATTTCCCCAATAACGTCTATTCTATTCTATTCTATTCTATTCTATTCTATTCTATTCTATTCTATTCTATTCTATTCTATTCTATTCTATAAATATACCAATAAATAATAAGTAAATATAAAACAATAAAGTCATACACTATTAGTAGGCATTTGGGACAGCAGTAGCTCAGGTTGTCCAGCGATCAGAGGATTGCAGAATCGATCCCAACTCCCACCAGGGAATTCTGCTGTTGTGTCCTTGGGCAAGACACTTCACCCAACCTGCTTATGCTGGTGCTGGTCAGGGGGGCCGAATGGCAGCCTCGCCTCTGTCAGACCGCCCCAGGATGGCTGTGGCTATGTAGTAGCTTCCATTACTGGCAGTGTGTGAATGTGTGAGTGTGTGAATAATGGAAAGTGCTTTGAGTGCCTATTAGAGTGCTATATAAATCTAATCCATTATAATTATTTTATTACAAAGAATATCAGTGTAAAACACAAAGAATGGCTAAGCTTACACACACAAAATACTTGAGTTGCGTCTAGTCAAATTTTATTATTATAATAAAGTATAATTTTTATGTTGGATTTAAATAATTTACTTTTGTACTTTTACTCTTGACAAAGAAAGTTAAGTAAACTGAACAAAACATTTTTTTCAGTGCATTTATTTCCCCATAAGGACATTTGGACTCAGCAGCAGGCCCATATTTGATTTAAAACAATTCATGTTCTTCAACTTCAAACTAGTTGTTGGTCTGGATCGAGCTGAAATACTCTGGGCCAGATGAGGCTACATAAGGACGTCTGTTGCTCTTTAACCTGCAGAGAGCTCTCTGAGATTTGTCAGTGCTGTTGTTCCTTTTGTGCTAATTTGTCCCAACCTGTCGGATGTTTTTGCATCTGGCCCTAGCTCATGTTAATGAATAAACTTTACTAGCAATAAAAAAACAAACAGAAACAAACTTAACATGTTTTCATTGGAATTTCATTCATTTATCAATTCAGTAAAAGACAACAAACTAATTTCATCAGTTGGAGTCACCCCACCCCCAACACATACCATCTCATCACTGTTGTCTTCCTCTGGCAGTTTGCCCTCACCCTTTCTCCCCCTCCTCCCCCCTCTGTTTGCCCTGCTGGCATCCCACAACTAACATTTACAGGCGACTCCCCCAGTGGAACTAATGTGGTAAAATCTCAGAAAAGACACTTTGGGTAAAGAGTCTGGGATGTAGCTGTGGGCCCAGGGTTTTTACTTCTGGGGTGGGGGTAGGAGGAGGTCTCAGTCGAGGCAACAATTCCTTTTTTTGAGTTGGGGGACCTAATGGGATTTTCCAAGGAGCTTTGCCAGATCTCCTGCCTGTTCATTCAGTGTTTCAGGATCAGCCCTTTGGCTGCCAGGCGGCACACTTCAGCCCCTGGTCGGCCTCGTGTCAGACCCCTGCCCCCTGTAGTCCCCCTGCCCCCTTTGGACCCACCCATCACTTAGCCGCAAGCTCAGAGGGATAAGCCCCCCCCCAACCTGATGAACTGCAGATGAGTCCAGAGTCAGAGGTGAGACCCTCAGGTGACACGAGGCACCAGAGCAGATTAGACATTTTTATGCTCTGAGTTTCAGGAGGGTGTTGCTGGTTCTGATCCACGTTTGTAAGACAGAAGAACTCTGCCTACTGAAGAAAGCAGGACAACTGCTGGCCTTTAGCTTCAACCCATGCCGTGAAGGCAAGGGTAAAATATAGAGACACTGGATGGATAAGTAATAAAAACAGCTGATCATAATAAAGGTCTGGTCAAATAATGGGATCAGTTCAGTCTGAGTCTCTACATTGTTCAGAGGATCCAGTTTGAAATAAAAAAACTCTACAGACAAAGACACCTGATTACTTTGCATGATTTGTTTAAATTATTTTGGAAAACCATCATCACGTTCTTCCACACAGACTCAGCCAGGAGACGGCACCATCTTCTCTGTTTTAGTCAAACCATCACACAGACGGATCAGCACTCCAGATCCTTGTTGGATGAAATGGGAGTTATGGTTTTTGGACCAAGGATGAAAATGAGCAGCCAGACTTGCGTCAGTACCAAGTCCAAGGCCTGGTTCTGTGACAGTACATGTTTGGATCAGCAAAACTCTCAATAACTTGGCTACAAGTTTGAAAAATGAACAAAACTTCTCAAAGTTCCTTGGAAACAGCATAGTGAAATGCAGAGCAGATGAAACATCTCATCTTTACTATTTTCAAATAAAACAGGTCCAACTAAATATTTCCAGACTTTAGATCACAGACTGGAAAATGTTCTGAAATAAACCCAAACCAGGACTTGGGTTATGAGGTCTTTAGAGTCCAGGTCTTAGTACTGAGATTTTGGTGCAGAGGTGGGGGTCTATTGTTGTTGAAGAACATTTTACAGCCCGTGCAGTCTCACAAAGACCCTAAAAGGGTGGATTTGTTTCAGGCTCAGAGGCACTTCAGCAGCAGGGCTCTTAGTTAATGATTCATCAAACCTGAAGATTCTGTTTCATTCAAACAGAAAAACTCCTGGTCTGATGATCTAGCTGAGCGACAGATCATCCTGCTCCACCTACCTGAAACTATGACCCCTGACCTCCACAGGGCACGATCAGGAAGAAGTGGGTTCAAACCACCATCGTGTCCCGGTAGAGTGCAGGGGGCAGAGGAGAGGTCGTCCTGTCAGATGGGGTCGAGGTTGAGGTTCTCTTTGTCGTGTCCACAGTCGACCTCTCTGTCTGCACCCCCAACACACACACACACACACACACACACACACACACACACACACACACACACACACACACACACACACACACACACCATTGCTATGACCTCCAGGCCTCTTTGTAGCTACACTCTTTTTGTCACAGTAAAGAAGAAGAAGAGAGTCAGTGTGTAACAGCAACAAGCTGCAGGGATATGATGAGTTCACTGACTGTTAGAACAGTGGGGGAGTCACACAAGCACACATGCAAAAACACACACCAAGGTGTGTTAAAGCAGGTGCTGCAGAAAAGCATCCATCACCTGATGAGGCTGATCTGAGGTCAGTTTATCTTATTTACTTTGTGAGATAAAATTTCTGCAGCAGCTGGAGGCTGCAGCATCAATCAGGTGTGTGTGTGTGTGTGTGAGAGAGAGAGAGAGAGAGAGAGAGAGAGAGAGAGAGAGAGAGAGAGAGAGAGAGAGAGAGAGCGTCAGCAAGGACAGGTGACTTCTGTTTTGTGCAGTTTCTGTTCAAACTGAGTATTAAAAAATGTTGCTGACGCCACACACCTACTCAGGACCAGAAGTTTCAGACTAGATAAGGAATGTCTCTGTGAAGCCAGTGATGGGATTTCTTTTTCCTTTTAGATTAAATTCTAACTGAAGGGACCAAATGAAAACTGGTAAATTTTGGGAGATAAAAAAGAAAGGCTCAAGGTTTTTGTAAAATAAAAGTGTTAAAAAACACAGGATGTGTTCCATTAATCAGCTGATTTGTTATTATTAGTGTGTTCTTAAAAATAACTATGATTGACATCCAGTTTTACAAAATGTGGATAAGAAAAAAACCAGGTCTCAGCCCTAATCCTGGCCAAAGTAGATAACTTTACTGTTCTGTTCACTAAACTGGGAAGAGATTATTCCAAAATTCCTGAAAATATCTTCCAGTTTCAAATGGGGGACTTCAACTTTTCAAAAAATGATTGTTTCATTGTGTCTGTTTTATAAAGCGACCTTTGGTGTTTTTAAAGGTGCTTTTAAGTGAAATTATTATTATTATTATTAATAAATGTCTGCAGACTGAATTTAGTTCTGCTGCTCGCACACGCACGCATGCGTACACACACACGCGCGCGCACACGCGTACTAGCTGCTGTACAACGGGACACATTTTCAGGTTTGCTGAATTACAACATTATACTGAAAGCTACATGCATTTTTCATAGTTAGATCAGCTAGAGGAGTCTGAGTCTTCTTACTGGTTCTCAGGAGGAAGAACTAGAACCTGCTTTAGTCTCTGATGCTTTAAAACAGAATAAGGTTCTGGGTCTGTCCATCCATCTTCCACGAGAGAATGATTCTGTTTTTAACTAGATTATTCTAGAAAAGCTGAGATGCTGTTAATGCATGGCTGCACATGTGTAGGCATTCACACAAACACACACATGCACATGCACGCACACACATGCACGCACACACATGCACGCACGTACACATGCACAACACAACCTCTCATGTCCTTGTGAGTCAGATCTAATTTCAAACCACTTGTATGTGTTCTGACAACTTTTTCTGTTTGTTTCTGGTTCCTGCTCTCGTGTTGTGGAGAGGTGTTGGAATAAAAAGAGGGAAAGAAAACAGAGGAGCGCAGTGAAAAGCCATTAAAAGGATATTTTCTCTGCTTTGCTTTGTGTTGCGTCTCTCCGCTTCGCTGCAGCTCCCAACCACACAAACAAATGCTAATGTCTGTGAAAACTTTACAGCATGCGGCAGCGGGACCCCTGCTCGAGAGAGGCCCTGAATGGGCTCTAAAGGAGAGCCTAATTAATCTAAGTACAGCACCAATGGGCCCACTTGGAGTGGGGGTGGGGGGTGGGGGTGTGAATAAAGAAAAAGAGAAAGAAAGGACTGAGGGGATCAGGCCTCCACCTTTTCTCTGTGTCTGTGTGTGCATGTGCATGTGTGTGAGTGTGTGTGCGTTAACAGCAGGACCCCTCCACCCCCACCCCCCCGCTGGAATCAGAACCGCATGATCTGCTTTATTTCTGTCAGAACACAAACAGAAGAGCAGAGTCTCACGTTTTCCTGTTTTCCTGCAGGAGTCGGAGGAAACGGTGAGTGTTGGTGGGAGGGCTGCTGTCAGGTGCAAGGGTGGGGGGATGGACCGAACAATGGCAGCAGAAGGCTGCAGATGAATGCTCCGGGTAAATCAGTAATGGAGCTAAAGGGCATGCGCCTGTGGGGAATTTGCCAGCTTATAAAGGAGCTTTAAGAGGGGCCTCATTCATCCGGGCCCAAAGAGATCTGAATTGCCTCCTTCACAATCACTTGAAAGGATGAGCTCAGGGTGTTCCGAAACAAAGTGGAAATCACTCGGCCTTTCAACGCTTCTAATAAGCTTTTAACTATTTTACATCACGACGCTCCACTGGTCCTCGCCCTCCGCGCCGCCATTGTGGCCCCCGCCGGCCCGCCAGACTTAAAGGTCTGATTTATACTCCTCTTCATGGTGAATTTCAACCAGTTTTTCTTCCAGCAGCTAAAAAAGAAATCTGACTGAAAGCTTTATTATCATACAGGTCAGAACCACAGAAGAAGCTTGTTATTCAGTCTGGGAGCTGGACCAGACTGGCCCGGCGGTGCATCGCCGCACCATCCAGGACGCTGTCAAATAAAACCACAAAAAGTTTGATATGAGAAAACTGACTGAAATTGCTGGGACCTGCAGGAGTGTTATTAAAACAAAAATTAAACATAATCAAAACAGCAACATTGGAACAATGTTAAAAATAACATTAAAACAATCTAAGAAAATGACAACAAGGTTAAATAAATGTTAAAGCAATGCTGGTTAGAGCAACTTTATTTATTTATTTATTTGAAAGATGAGTTTAGGCTTGTTTTGTATCTCATCTAAATAAAATAAGAAGAAAGTAACATCATCAATAACATTACGTACCTCTATTCCCAGCAGCTATTTGATATCATTAATACAACATAATGAAATAAAAGAAAATTTAAAAAGAGAAAAACACATAATAAAGCAGACTGAGTTTAATAGACACACTTTCAGATGGTTTTAAACACAAGAACTAAATAGATAAGAAGTTTGATCGTTGATGCCTCATATTTTATCACCTAAAAAGATAAAGATCTGCTACAAAATCCTTTAAACATGCAAAAACATCAAATATTTATTTTTCAGTGGGAAGATCCAAATTTCTTATATATGATGGAGGAACACATGACAGCTCAAGTCCTACTTCTGACTTGAGCTTTCATGTGGACGTTTGTTAGTGCTGAAACAACGTTAACGACAACTGAGTCTAACGATGTTAGAGCAACATTAGGGAGAAATCAGGTGCAGCAGAGAGGCTTTATGGATCTGTTAAACTTGTCTAAAGATGTTCATCTCATTTATATGGGGTGTGTATGTGTGTGGAGGAGGGAGGGGGTCGTTGTTATGGAAACTGTTTATTGCTCTGGAAATTGCTGCAGTCTTTTTGGGGAGTTAGAGGTCAGAGGTTCAGGCAGGGGCGGCGGTGGGTGGGGGTCCTGGGTGTGGTGATGATGCTTGTGTGTGTGTCTGTCACAGCCAGGAGCCCCTCGTCCTCTGGATGACTCGGTGCTGCAACGAGCCATGTGGACTCTAGGAATTTCATGGTAATTGTGGAAGATGGCGTGTGTGTGTGTGTGTGTGTGTGTGTGTGTGTGTGTGTGTGTGTGTTTAACAGAGAGAAAGACCTCCCCACCCCCACCCTCCACACAAAAGATGCAACAGATTAATCTTATCAGTTCGTACATTTTTTATAACAATTTAAACAAATTATTGCTTCTCCAACTTTTGGACCAGACAGATTTTGATAACTGATAATTGTTACCTCTGACATTGAAACAAGCTGTGGATTTTATCCAGATCTTGTTGATATTCAGTTCAGAACAACTTTTACAGTTCATCATATCTCATGAATTAAATGATTTGAACCAGAAAGAGAAGCTCTTGATTTAACAGATGATCTATGTCCCAATCTTCTTCCAAGTCAGCTTTGGATAATGACCAATAACTATAGAAATAATGACAAACCCTTTGCGCCATCACCTGTAGGTTTTTGAAGAGCTAAAATCAATCCCAATGGGTGGCTTTCAGCACTGCCATTTTGGCCGGGCGGGTTACACTCCCGGGAAAAACAAAAATGGAGCTTAGATCGGGGCTGTGAGGGTGGAGGCAGATGATTGACACCCAACAAACTCTGAGCTAACTGAGCTAACTGAAGCTAACGGTGGATGCCGGACTCATTTGCTACCTGTCAATCAAATGGACACGCCCCTAAGTATTCATAATTTCAAGCTTTATTTAAACCTAAACAGATGGGTTGGAAAAAAATTCACCCCCCTCAGAGTTGTCATGATGGTAAACTTGACCATTGAAAAAACATTTTTTATGATTATTTGATTCTAATCGGTCACTCTGAGTTTTCCATGCAGGCTGAACATGAAAATAGTCTCCTACACCTATCTCCTGAATTAGCTTCTGATAGAAAATAGACGGTAAAACTCTAACACATCCACGCCACACTGTCACTTCTCCGTTTTCTAGGTCCAAACATCTTCTGTTGTCCGTGACTTCAAATGGTGTTTTTCTTTTTGGGACTCTGGTAGTTTGTACTAAAGTTGAAGTGGCAGCAGATGGCTGTTTCTCTTTCTCTGATGTTATTAAGCTGAGAACCTCTCACACCAGTGTTCTGTTGCAAAATGCATGAGCGAGTAATGAATGGAGGACCCAGGTAAATGTGGAAGTGTGGTGGTTCGATGAGACAATCGGATGGTCCAATTGTTGGTTTCGGACCAAGTTGTGTTACTGGCTGAAGTCTTTAGACAAATGTGAGAGAACCATTTCATCATTTTTTTCTTTTTTGTTTATTTTTTACTACCACAATATATTTATAGCTATACTATGTTAGAATGTTTTTAAGAGGCATGATGTTTTGAATTAATGTTTTAAGCTAGCTTTTTTTGTAGATTTGCCATTGTATCTTCAACTCTCACAATCAGGACTGCCTTCCTCCATTTGAATAATACGAATGAAATCAGAAACATCCTGACCCAAAATGATGTAGAAAAAACTGTAATCATCTATTATTGGGATGTTCAAAACTTCCTTCTGCTGATCCAGAATACTGCTGACAGAGTTCTGAGAGTTAAGAGTTGAGATCTGATTTTTCCCAAGTTTAGTTTCATTTTATTTTGAGTTTCCTCTGCAGCAGGTAAGTCTGAAATAGAGATCCAGCTCCAGGATCATGTTTTATGAGATTGATCCAGCAAGATGAGCCAGTTCTTCTCCACTGACACCGGCATGCTGAGATGCAGTGGCAGATCTAGAAAATTATTTATGAGGGGGAAGAAGAGGGGTAATGTATATAAATGTATATATATATATATATATATATATATATATATATATATATATATATATATATATATATAGTAAGTATACATGTAGATAGATAGATAGATAGATAGATAGATAGATAGATAGATAGAGATAGATAGATAGATAGATAGATCATTTCTATGGTCTGAGCTGTAACAAGGTGAAGATAGATGCAGAGTGTGCCCTGCAACGAGATTCTGTACTTTGGTTTATTTGTTCACTCAGAAAATCTTTTCCTTGTTCATTTCTCAGTATTTAAAAGTCCTTACATGCCTATTTCTTATATTCCTCATCCATTATTGCTAGTAGTGAAGCATTTTTTTCCATGTAGCTTTTTTGTTCTCTATCCATGCAAACATTACATTTACGTGGCTTTCTGATCTTGCACGAGAACAGAAACCACTGCCTTTCATTTATACCTTTTTCCAAGCCCTCAAGTGAGATGAAAACAGTCCTTGGCGCTTCAGGGAGGGACAAATGCCAACAGGCAAACAGTAAGCTGAATCTTTCAACTGTGAGTATTCCAGCTATGGATGGGATTTGTACCAGTAACTATGAAAGCTTCTCTTGGCTCCTCCTTGGAACTTCTTAGGAAAAATCTTGTGTTTTAGTTGTGCTGACCTATAAAACTCCAGCACTTGGATATGTCTGACAGAGAAGAGGCAAAAAGCAATGTTCATTAATCATCAGGCTGTGTAAGGATAACACCGCTGCATGTTTTGGTTAATTTATATTGTTTTGGAATTGAACCCAAAATACATTTTACATAAAATACTAAGACTTTCTTTCCATCTCCTCTTACACAAAAATGTCCAAATTTTTCATAAAAAAGCAAACATAATAAGGATGAACATTGTAATCATCTATAATGATGAACATTTATTTTACGTGACCTAAGCAATATCTGTTTAAATGTACTGCCAAGGCAAATATTCATTTTTGTCTTAATGTTCTGATTCAGAGGTTGTATGCTGTAATATTTACATACCGTGTGGACCAGCTCGACTGAAGATGTTTGGTGATGTCTCAGACTCTCACTAGCACTAGACGAGTGACTGTGTTGCGTTCAATGTAATCGGACATGCGACATTCATGTTCGTAATGCCATAACTATTTCTTGAATTTTTTGCTGCAGGTGGGGGGGGGGGGGGGGGGGGGGGGG
>SSNS01000026.1:2081661-2276661 GCA_006937985.1 Aphyosemion australe
GGGGTAGCAAGGCTTTCTTTGCCACCCCTGTAGATCCGCCCCTGCTGAGATGTATAAACCAGGTAGTGAGGAACTGAGGTCTTTTGGGGGTAGGGTGTTGGGGTTACAGGTGGAATAAGTGACACAGTGGGGGAGGAGAGGTGAGGAGGGAAGTCAGAGGTTATCTTGTAGAGCAGAGGGCAAAAACTCCCATCTGTTTACCTGAACAGCAGCAGCAGCTTGGAGCTTCAGTTTCCTGATCTGTATCTGGGGGGCAGTGTACCTGGTAATACCCCCAACTGTGTAGCTGTGTACCTGGACCTCACCGTGGACCCCAAGAATGGAGCTGTACGCCCCACGGACCTGAAGATACCAGCTGGTCTGAGAGAACTTCTCTAATGGATCAGACAGTCGTTAGTAATTAGCTACAGAAAAAACAACCCACAAAGGTGCTTCAAATAACTTGAAAGTGATCAGATAAAAATAGAGAAAAACCAAAGTAAAATCAGATGTTGCTTTTGAATAATAATAATAATAATAATAATAATAATAATAATAATAATAATAATAATAACTGTTGCAATGTGTGCGTGTGTATGTGTGTGTGTGTGTGTGTGTATGTGTGTGTGTGCGTGCGTATGCGTGTGTATGTGTGTGTGTGTGTGTGTGTGTGTGTGTGTGTGTGTATGTGTGTGTGTGCGTGCGTATGCGTGTGTGTGTGTGTGTGCGCGTGTGTGTGTTCCTGCTGCTCTGCTGATCTCCTGATTGACACTTTCCTGTGACTCTGTTCTGCCTCTGTGGGCTCTTAGGGGAACTAACCCCCCACCCTCACCCCCGTCCCCACACCCTGAGGCTATTGCCCCTCCACCCCACCCTCACCAACCACTCACAGCTCATTATTTGTCTCTGAGGGTTCTTCATCAGCCACTTCTACCTGTCGAGCAGCTCACCTTTGACCTGCAGCAGTGAAGAGTTAACATGAGATGTTAGGGTGTCGTCAGAAAGCTCAACCTGGATCTCCTGAAACCTGGGGGGGCAGCTGGGAGCTTCTTGGCCCTGAACTCTGATGTACGAGGCAAAACGTGTGCTGCAGCAGCTGCTGTTTGTTAAACAATGAGCTGTTGTTGGAGTGAAACAGCAGAAAGTAAGAATGCTGCTGTTCCAGCAATCGTTTTTCACATTTTCATTGAACACATCATATCTGAATGTCACTTCAGTCCTGTTTCATTTAGCAACTTCCAGATCGTGTCCGGAAGTTGAGTTCAGAGGAAACAAGCCTGAACTCAGGATAAAAGTATCAGAATAAAACAAAACTAAATAGATATTCAAAATTGTTAAAAGAGGATGAAATTAAACCAGATAAATGCAGATTCAAAGATTTTTGCAT
Source organism: Aphyosemion australe (assembly GCA_006937985.1). Taxonomy (NCBI): domain Eukaryota; kingdom Metazoa; phylum Chordata; class Actinopteri; order Cyprinodontiformes; family Nothobranchiidae; genus Aphyosemion; species Aphyosemion australe. The sequence continues at coordinate 2,083,028 of SSNS01000026.1, forward strand.
CTTGCATAAAATTACACATTGTTTTTAAATTTCTTTATAAATTATATATTTTGTTGATTGATCAAAAATGATAACTTGAACTCAAATTTTGACCCAAAAACTTCTGTAAAGATCGAAGAACTCTTTTTAGCTCAAAAAGGTTTAAATCCTAAGTGATCTTAAATCCAGAGGTTCTGTCAGAAGTGTTCAGACCTCTGACCTAATTGCCCCGCAGCCTGTGCTGTCCTCCAGCTGGAAAATGACTTGTTGATAAAACAGAAGCTTAGTTGAGTCTGATTGGTCTTATAAGTATCACAGTGTTTGACAGACGGTGAGGGGGCGGGGCCACGTGGCAGGTAAACAGGTAAATAAGAGACAGGTGTTCAGATACAGACAGGACAAAAGTCTGATAGCAGCTTGTTAGTTTTGTTCTTCTGTGAATTCTCTCTGTCACAAGGTTTAAAAGTATCAGATGAATTATTCTACCTGCAGAGCTTGATGATGCTGAAGAACTAGAACCAAAAAACTCAGAACACACAAATCTGGTCTGTGGAAAATATTTTTAAAACTTTGTTGAGGCCATTTTGTCACTTTGGATCTAAAATTAAAACCTGCCAACATGTCAGAAACTCCTTCTACCAAACTTTGTTTTTAAACAGTCTTTTTTATTAAGTTTTTAACATTTTAAAACTGCAACAACATAACAACAACAACCCCCCCCCCCCATCCCCACCCACCCCACTACACGAATCATTAAAAAAGACATACAAACATAAAACAGGTCTCACTATGACACTAATTTAAACTCAAGACACCAAAACAAATTGAAAAAAGGAACAATTACAAAAAAGAACTCACAGGAACACTATCAAAATAAATAAATGATAACCAGACAACATTAAATCCCCTAACAGAAACCCCCAAACTGTGCCTAATCTTCTGTAGGTGAGCATGGGCCATAACCTCAGCGATCCAATGACCACATGCTGGTGAGTGAGAGTCCTTCCACCTGAACAACACTAGTCTTGTAGCAAGCAAACGGCAAAAAGTGATCAAACTTAGCTGGCATGTGTCCAAGGGAACATCCAGCGTGACCACTCCAAACAAAGGGGTCAAGGGGTCTGGGCGTACAGTGGTCCCACAAATCATGGAGAGTGCATCAAAAATAAACTCCCGATATCCCTGCAGTTTCAGGCACATCCAGAACAGGTGAAGTGCAGCAGGTGACCATCTGCAATGCTCTCAAGTTGAGTCCAGGTCTGACATCTAACTGGATGTCACTGTGTCTTACACAGATCCAAGATTTGTGAATGCTCTTTAGAGACGTGTGCCAGACCTCCTCCAACAATCCAACACCCGGGTCCAATACCATTTCTGTTTTAAAACATCCAAAATGGTCCAATGGTGTGAGCTGAGCTGGGTGTAAAATTTACACAGAACTTGCTTGGTAGGTAGTCCAAGGTCTCATTGAGAAGAGTCCGAGACAGGCACAGGAACATAGGCCGTACAGTCATCTTAACAGTGTTGATCCTCCCCCTATGGACTGGGGAAGGATTCCCATTGGGAAATATCCCGTTTAAGATTAGCCAATAAAGGGTTAAAATTAGTCCCAAAAAGACCTTTAAATTTATGTGTAATCCAAATACCTAAATATGTAAATTTGTCTGGGCTTACTTTAAATGGAGTGGAGCCAGTGAGCTGCCCCTCCAAAAGCATTACATGCATCATTTCACTCTTCTGAATGTTAACCTTATAACCTGACCAAATGTACCAATAAGAGTCAACAGCTTGGGTATACCAGAAAGAGGATCCGAAACAAATAAAAGCATATCATCGGCATAAAGAGAGACTTTATGAGCAGATCCCAGACGCGAGATGCCACTGATATCTGGGTTCTGCCTTATGGCAATAGCCAAAGGCTCAGTAGCAACTGCAAACAGGAGAGGCGACAGTGGGCATCCCTGTCTAGTTCCACGGTTCAAATCAAAATAATCTGAAATAGTATTATTGGTGCGGACAGCTGCCAATGGGGAGGAATATAATTTTTAGAAGACACATGAATCTTCTAGAAGTTAAAACGTGTAAGAACCTGAATGGAGATTCTGAATCCTTTGGGACAAATACTTATAGTTTTTTCTCTCTCAGACATTTTATTTATTTTTTGAGTCCAGACTAACTAAATTAATGTCTGATCATGCATTTGTGTGTAAAACCCGAACAGAATAGGTTCTGGGGATCTTTTCGGTTCTCACAACACAAGATCTGCTTGATGACTTCTGTGATCAAAACACGAAATTACTTCTTGTTTGAAAATGTTTAAAAATCAAATGAAAACATCGATGACTTGTGGCAGTTTTATTAAAACAGGATTTGGCGTTAAAAGAAGCAGTGACAACATGGCTTTAGGTTCTGTTCAGTCAGAGTGAGCTGTAAATCTGCTCTAGTGTTTGTTCTGATCCAGTTTGTTTGCATCAGAATAATTCTGAGGAGCATGTCCTCTAGACCTGTTCTGATCCTGGGTCAGATGTTCAGGGAGCATCTTTTTGATTCGAGGTGACAGCACACACGCTTACCCATCAGCACTGATCTCACGTCAGCTTTTACCCATGACATTTAACCTCTAAGTCAGAGCAGAGCAGACTCACAACTATGCAGCTGTTTCTGCCTTCAGCCATCTTTAACAGAACCCAACCCTTCAGGTCTTAACCCTTCAGATCTTTAGACATTCGGGTCTAAAAACCTCTAGACCTTCAGATCTTCAAACCTTCAGATCATCACCTTCAGACATTTAAACTATAGATTAGAACACCTGTAGGCCCAGTTCAAAAGGTAGGCTATCATGCCAAGTTTTGTCCTGATCCACCCCTTTCAACAAACTTCAGAATGTACACAATTACTGTAATAGCTCTAAAGTTAATCTGTGTGTGGTGTGTTAAGTGCTCTCATGCATACCGGGGCTGCTCGTGTGATAAATTGGGGCTTTCAAACCTGTTGGGTTGTCTTGTCATCTCAATGCAGGACAGTTTTCAAGCATAATAGTCCAGTGAATTTCAAACTCAACAGCACATCTAGACTGAAACTGTTTCAGCTTAAGGAAACTGGGTTAAAACACCCAAGCTGAGCAGCATTATATTTCCAGCTCAGGGCAGCGAATGTTCTGGCTGTGAAACAAAACTGCAGCTACAAGCAGGTGGAACAACCAGCTCATCAGGTCAAAAAAAGATTCAAAATATAAACTAAATAATTTAAAAGATAAAATAATAAACAAAATAAAACTTAATAAAAATCTAAGAAGTCCAAACTCAAGACAAGAGACACCCTTTAGAGGACAACAAGGTCCATATTTTAGAAAAGGAAGATAACCTAAAATCTGCAGTTCTGCCTTGACCCTTCTGAAGACGTGTCTCAATCAGTCTTGTGATCTAATCAGTCACATGTTGGCATCATTAAGAATTCATCTAGTGATTAAGACCCAAACAACTCATTTTATTCGATATTAACAACCTTGTATTTTAACACACTGAAGAAGCTTTTGGGTGAAACGACTTCAAGCAACAGGTGGTGAAAACCAGTTGACTTGTTTGAACTTTTCCTTTAGGAACATTTAAATAATTTAAGTTTATATTTAAACTCCATTTTTAAGCATACAGTTTAAAAGCTAAATGTTAAGGTTGAAATTCGTGTTTAGAGTTCACGTTTTAGTGCGAAGTTTAACTGCAGAAATTCTATTTTGTTGTTTCACCCTGATTCTGTTTTATGGATCAGACAGAGATCCTCTCTGATTGGGGCGCACGCGAGGCGCGTGTGTCCTGCAGCCAATCAGCGTGCAGCTCGCCGCTGCTGCAGCAGTTGACAGCTTAGGCTTCATCCTCTGCCGTGACAAAAGAAATCTAATTAAAACTTACTGGAGCTCATTATGAGGCTGCAGGTGCACGCGGCCCGCCAGCGGGTAATCCCGCTCAATTAGTGCACGCCCCCGCGCACAACAACAATACAGGGCGGCAGCATCGGGGGCGCGCGCCCCAAAATAACAAGATGATAATAAGGACTTTTGAATGTTTGTGTATTTTCTTGTGCGTGTAAACGGGCTGGGAGCGTGAGGGCTGCACCAGCATTACAACCAGCAGGAAAAACAAAAACACGAATAAATAAAAGCAAAAAGTCGCTTTAAATCTTTAGACAAAATAAGTCGAAATTTATATGTTTTATTTTAAAACATGAAAATCTCACCTGTTAATCAAATTTATCTGATGATTAAACAGCAAAGAATAAAGTTTACATAATTTTCTTGGCATTAAAATTAATAATTACTGATGTGTTGATGATGCTCTCAAGTTTAAGATTATCCTCCTCTTGTTTTGCTCCGACTGTCTCCTGAGGATCTGTCCATCCTCCGCACGTGCAGAGACAAGGCCGCTGATGCGAGACGTGTGTGTGTGCGCGCGCGTGCGTGCGTGCGTGCGTGCGCACGCTGGTGTAATGATCCTGAAACAGTTTTAAAAAATGAAATCTTTATAACGTCACACACCTTTTGGAGAAATGAGTACATTGCAAAAAGAATAATTTAATTAGAAAGGAAATTCATTCAAATCATATGAATCCAGAAAATTAGCATAATTTGAGTCTGTTACAGTTTTTGATAATTATTTTAATCTAAACCGGTTTGAGAAAATATACATTTTAAAACCTGGAGAAAACGTTTTTTTCCCAAAGCAAACGAGCTTTATGTTTTTCTTTTTAGATATGTTTCAGAACTTTTGCAGCTTTCAATATTACAGCTTTAAAAATATTTCAGAGTTCAAAAGAGGAAAGGGTTTTAGAAACATTTTTTTAACCAAATAAAATATTAAAATCAAATTTGTAACGTCAAATAGGCCCAAATCGGGATGTTCCTGAAAATTTAAATAAATGAGAATAAATGTTTTGTGTATTAAAGCAGGTCAGGTGTAAGATAAATAGATTATTCAAATTTATTTAGGAGAATTGTTTGTTTATTTAATTATATTAATCCTCTTTATCTTCACTTTATATTAACACTTAACTAGTTTTTGTTCCCACCTGCTGCTCCGAAACGACCGTTGACTTATAAATATTAATTGTCATAAGGGTCTCGTGCACGCGCACGCACGACACATTGCTGTGTGATGATTCAGAAACAAACACGTTGTTATACAAAAGTTATAACTTTATTCATTTAGTAGAAAAACAAACTTGCAGTAAATAGAATAAAAATCTCTTTATATACAAAATACAGCTTTGATGAGACGACACAAAATAAATTAAAACAAAGAAAACTGAAATCTATCTGTGTGTGTGTGTGCGCGTGTGCGTGTGTGTGTGTGTGTGTGTGTGTGTGTGTGTGTGTGTGTTGGGGCAGAATGATGAATGACAGCAGCTCCTTTCAGCCTTTTGTCGGAGCGGAGAACTCAATTTTCACGCTCAGTTTTCTGCTTCATCTCTACAAATTATAAAATTAACTTTTCACCTCCATCAGGAGGAGAGGAGAAGGAGGAGATGAGGAGACGAGCAACCTGAATGTAACTTGGAGAACATGATCAGAACTAAATCAGAACCTGCAGAGCTGTTTCCACAGCAGAGACTCGAACAATAATTCTTAAGGCAGACTGCGGTTCTTCTAGTTCTGACCCAAACTGTGCGGGGGTTCATGTCCATAGTTCTGTTTCTGAGTTCTCCTCAGTAGACGAAGCTGCGGAAGCGCATCAGCGCGTCCTGTGGCAGGTACCCGTAGTCCTCGGGTCCGGCGGGGCTTCCCGGGCTGGAGGCGCAGTAAGCCGGAGAGGAGGATGACGAGGAGCCGCTGGAGCTCCAGGAGCATGAATCGCTACCGGGACTAGAAGCCGAACCGAGGAAGGTCGTGCTGAGGAGCCGGGGTGCGTCTCCGGACTTTCCCGCCTGCAGGTCTGCGATGCGGATGGTCTCGGACAGGGCCCAGATGTAGTTGTGCGCAAAGCGCAGAGTCTCGATCTTAGTGAGTTTGGTTTCGTCCGGGAAGGCCGGCAGGACGCCGCGAAGCGCGTCCAGTGCGTCATTCAGGTTGTGCATGCGGTTCCGTTCCCGGTCATTGGCCTTCAGCCGCCGGTTCTTCTTCACCACCTGCACGGTGGCATCGCTGCGCACGCGTCCGCGGCGCCGCTTCTTCTGCTGCTGCTGCGCAGGCTCCGGGGATGCGCAGCGCACGCTGTCCTCATCATCAGTGTTCGTGAACCGGTCGCAGCTGCTGCTTTCGATGTCCGAGTAGACAGAGTCCATGCTGGAGTGAAGGATTTGGTTTGGTTCTGTGGAGAGAAGAATGTTGGTGAGTGCCTGCAGTAAACCTATAAGCGCGCACTTTGCCGTGCAGGAGAGGAGAGCGCGTGGACCCACCTGAAATGTGAGAAGTTCTGATCTCAGATCCAAGTTGGACCGCAGGTTGGAGCAGGACTGGCGGCACGCGCCTCTGTGCGTCTCTTTGCTCTGGATCAGCTCGTGCGAGCCGGTGAGCCTGGCACACGACCGGCCTCAGCTCGCTTATATATGTGGACTACAAAGACCGGCCCCCGGTCCGCGCCCCCCCACAGGGGGCGGCAGGTCTGCCCCGTGCCGCGGGAACGGCTCATTAGCATAATGACGCCCGCGGTGTCTGTTCACTGCGTTCGGAGAAGCGTGCCGGTAATCACGGCCAGCCAATCAGGGGACTCAACGAGCCACGCGAGCGACACGCACGAACCCACTCCTCCCCCATCCTCCCCTTCCTGTGGAACAGAAAGGACCAAACCCTCTTTCAGAGTAAACCAAAAAAGAAGAATCACACACACACACACACACACACACACACACACACACACACACACACACACACACACACACACACACACACACACACACACACACACTGTCAACAGGTCTTAGAATTGTTCTTCATCCTGAGGGTGAGGAGCTGAGACTTCAAACCAACTTCATTCTGACCAGCAGGTTCAGTTCCATCCAATGACAAGATCACATGATTATAATGATACTAATTTGACAATATTATTTTCCTCTTTAAAAGAAAAAACATGACTAGAATGTTTTCAGAGGCAATTTGAACAAAAAGGTCAAAGGTCACCAGCTGCAAACCTCTGGAGCTTCAGAGATTGTTACTGAAGCTGCCCTGTTAGCGTTCAGCTCTTAATCAAAATGAAGTCACAAACCCACCAGACTGACTCATCTCTGATCAGATTATAGCACCTCCTTCATCAGAATCCAAGAACTTACGTTTCATAAAAAGAAACATATGAAACATCACTCAGAATCTGAGCAAATCATTATTTACAGACCCTAATGAAGAAAACACTCTGATTTTCCATCAGAACACACTCATTCACCCAGGTCCTCATCATGTTTTTGAACTAAATAATAAAAATATGTCTGAAGTTTGGGGGTAAAAACTTGTGCAAGTTTAAAAACTGACTCATAAAAAGACATCTGAACCTGCTCAGAAGCAACAGAACAGGCATTCAAGGAGAATCAGCTTTTCTTTTTATTTCTGTGTCCTCAAACTGGAGTTAACCCGTCTGTCTCTCTGTCTCCCTCTCCCTTTCACACACAGTCTTTTTAAAGTGCTTTTTAAAGACATCTTTATGAGACAAGCGTACAATTTTCCATTAATTATTGGTTTTGGTGGTTTGCAGCTCGGCCGAGGAGCAGCAGACCTGCAGAGTCTTTCTGCTGCTCTATTCTGTAGGGGTGGGGGGTGGGGAGTGGGCAGTCATTTATAAATAATTACACAATGTTTAGAGTCTTCAGGCATGTATAATATATCAAAGCGATTATAAGGTGAATTGTTCCATTGTGGCCGTCCGCCCTGCGCTTCTTTTCACTCGTCTTCTGGTTTGTCCTTCATCCAAATTCAGCTTCTCAGACCTTTTGTGTTGCTTTCTTTCTGCCTCAGCCACTCTATTGGCACCTTTCTTATTCAAATTGGCCTCAGCAGGAACAAAACTAAAGCCAGGCTGCACACAAATCATCTCTGCTCCGGCTGCAGGGCCGGCACAAGCCTCTGTAAGGCCTGGACGACCCGGCTGCAAATCCTGCCCCGCTCTGAGGGGATCAGCTGCATTTAAAACTCCTCTGGAAAAAAAAGACCTCTGACTTTCTGCCTTTTAATCAGTTTGGAAACGTCCTCCTGCGCTTCAGGTGACACGTGGAAGCTTCTGGACGGTAAAGAAAAATGAGCTGTGAAAGCAGGACGAGATAGAGGAACACTCAGAAGTGTTCTTGCTGTCCAGATAGAAAAAAACACAACCAAATAAGGAGAAGAAAGAATATCAGGAGTTCCTGCTCGTGATTTTTCTAGATTTAAATGTTCTAATGACTAAATCAGAAAAAAAACTGTTGGATCCATTTAAGACCAGGATCTAAAGACTCTGGAGGATCTCCTTAAAACCTTATGCTGAAATGAGAAAACCTATTTATTAAAACACAAATCCATCTTTTTTTTTCTTTGTTTTTTTCCATAATGCAGCACTTCACCACTTTGGCTGGCTGGATGTTAGTACTATCATCATGAGAGAACTTCAGGTAGAGTCCTGATGAGCTTTCAGACGGTCTTGAATGAAGCCAAAATTCAGAGGGAATTAACTCTGGTCCTAACAGTTCTGGAACGTCCTGATTTCCTTCTCATAAGAAAACATCTGAACACACTAGAAGAACCACACCTTTTGACAGAACACAAGAGCTGCAGAATGAACAGGAAAGCAGATTCACCCAGTCTGGGTTGGTCTGGAGCTTTTATGGAGGACATGGTCTAGTCCTGGTTCTTCAGATGAACTTGCTTGTTTCAGATTCTCAGATGTTTTATTTCAGCTGACAACTTCTTACACACACACTCACTCACACACGCACACACACATGCACACGCATGCATGCACACACACACATGCACACAGACACACACACACACGCACGCACACACAAGCACACACACTTCAGCAGTGGGAGGAGCAGCTTAAATGCCGACAGCCTGCAGCAGAAACACATGAAGAAGAGTCAGGAGGAGGAGGAGAACGAGGATGAGGAGGACGTCCAGGTTTTACAGCTTCATCACTTCAAAGTGAGCGAACAGCTGCTGCACATAAATGAAGGCACTAAGGAGGAGACCTGCCAAACCAGCCTGAAGTGGACTCAGTGAGGAAGATGATGATGGATGAAGGCCATCGAATACATCTGATTTGTTTGTAAGGACCTCTTTAGACTTTTTTGTTAAAAAAATATAAAATAATAAAATACTCAACAGTGGGCCCTCCCCTCAAAAACACACACAAGTGTATTTTGAGTTTCTGAAACAGTTTCCTGGTGATAATCTGTGAAACTCACAGGATGTTTCACATCACACTTCTGTGGTGAACAATCTCTCCACAGTGGTGGTATATGTATGACACGCTCAAATTATGCTGAAATTATTCTCTACAACACAGATACACACACGCACACACACACACAGAGAGAGATGTTTGCCAAACATATTTCTACTATTTTAGTTTTCGATTTCTATAGGTGTCTGTCACTTTTATGTACTTTGTCGGTTCTATAGATTTTATTTTGTATTTTATTGTTTTTATGTATTTTATCATATCTGATACCAGACCATACCGATATATTTATAAGACGCATTTTACATACAGCATGCGGACTGACCAAAGCGCCGCACAGACACACTTACATAAAAGCCATACAAAACAGATAAAAGCAATCAATAAAGGCAGCAAAAAAGCAAACAAACAAACAAACAAAAAAAAACAATTAAAAAAGCAATAAGAGATTTGAAAAGTCTAAAAACACATAAAAGGGAAGTCATGGCCCAAAAGCCAAATCATGAAAGTGAGTCTTCAGTCGTGGCTTGAAGACTGCCACGGATGATGCTTGGCGTATAAAAATCAGCATCGCATTCCAAAGGGCTGGAGCAGCATGCACAAAGGCCCGTTCCCCCGTGTTTTGTAGGTTGGTGTGTGGTGATGATGTATATGTCTAATATGCATTAAAATTGGGGGAAGCGGTCAAGATGGGGGAACCCTATTATCCTCTACTATCCTCCCTGCTGACCCTACATGTTATAGAGCAGTTAAAATTGGGGGGGCAGGACAAGGGCTGGAGCAGGAGGCTGAAGGGTGAGACCAGAGTTTGTCAGCTTGTATAGCATTTGTAAAAAAAAAAAATTGATCAAAACGAGAGGGTGTCTGTCCTTATACATGTTCCTGGGACTAAAATCAACCAATTGTAAAAATAAAGACCTATCTCAACAGTTTAACACCCTAAACATCCTTGTTAATTGAGACCAAGACGCCTCTAAATGCTCTAGTGTCTCCTTTTGATCACAGAAAGGATTTTGTCCCAGTGTTCAGAACCAAAGTGAGATCTGTGTTCAGAGGCATCGCTCCATGTGGAATCGCCCACTGGAGGTCAGCCACCATTAGGGGTTCAGTCTGAAGCAAAAACCTGAGCCCACTAAGAATTCCTGACTTTGGTCAAAGAGAACTGATTAAGAACGTGAAAGAGTTAAACATTGGTGAGACGGAAGCAGAAGCACTCTCCTACCAACAACCGTCAACGACAGGACTGACATGCAGAGAAGGACAAATGGACTCACAGCTATCATCCCATTGGTCAGATAGAACTAGAACATGTTCAGTAAAGGAACACCAGATCTCCTCCCTCACTTTAGAAGATGTTGGTAAGATCTCTCACTTCTTCAACAGAGGTATTAACCAGATGACCAGTTAACATGGTTCTTGGTGTGGATGAGGAGAACATGGAGACATTTGATAAGTCATTGTAGAACAGTGATTCCTCAAAAGCCACATACCTGGTCTAGGGACAGGTGTCCATGTGACCATCAACCCTTTCCAAGTCAGTCACTGAAGAGTAAAATGCTGAGACCAGTCAAGTCCAGAAGAGACGTCTATCCAGCCACCCAACAGGAGATAAAGCAGCCTCTGTGCAGTCTGTAGGCTGAAAGCTACTGTTTGGGACAAATGTCTATTAAGTCCTTGTTCATCTATCACATGGAGTCAAACAGCAGATGCTCTAACCCAACAAAAAAAGTTCACAAAGAGTTTCTGAACAGCTTCCAGAAGACCCGATGGTGGAACCAGCAACACAGAAAAGAGGAGAGCAGATTATTAACTATCAGACCTGTAGGACAGCCGGGGCAGCAGCTATTTCCATTTAGAAAACTTTTCTTCCTCCATCTCCACTTCTTCAAGAGGGCCTCAATGGTCCAACTGTACAATCAGCCTGAGATGGGGACACAATGTCCAATGTCTCTCTTAAGCAGTACAGGACATCCCCCGACCCAACCCATCACCATGCAACAAGCCATACAGCAGACAGAAAAACTCCCAAGGATGGAAAAATATTATTATGATTGACATGATCAAAAATCCTTTCCTGGTTAACAGAAAATAAACTCACAATATGTACTTTACATCCAACATATCACTCATAGGAGAGATGGGGGGAGATGGAGAGAAAGAGGGAGAGAGAGGCAGAGGGAGAGGTCTCTGGAGGGGACACTGACTGGATTAAGGTCTCAACAACACAAGATCAGACTGAATTAAAATAAAGTGAAACATGGGAAGAACACACACACACACACACACACACACACACACACACACACACACACACCGGCTGATTGTATCTGAGGAGATTCTAGCTCACGGCTGTTAGTGGATCTCCTGGTTGGAGCTAGAATGTGTAACACATTTGTTTATATTAGTTTATATTTTCAGTGTTTTTCTGAAGAACCTGAAGCAGATAGGCTGTTGGTACCGGCCGGCCCAAGTGGATCTTAAGGAACGTCTGGAGTTCTGCAGCTTGTTTCAATTCCCACAGAAGCTTCCCTGATGAATGATCTTCTGAACTTTCTCTCCTCTGGAGTGAAAACATCCTCCGTCTCTGTGATGAGTTGGTGTCCGACCCGGTGACAACTCCTTTCAGGTGCTGTGTTTTCTGGTGGTGGCGTTGCCATGGCGCCCGGAGGCCTCAGATAAATCTGGCCAAGCTCTTTGTGGTGAGCTGGAGGTAAATTACAAGGCTGAGCAAACAGCAGCAGCAGCCGGCTGAAAGGAGGCCGCAGCAGATTGATAGACGTTCCGTTACATTAAAACCTTCCTGAAGCCACAGAAGGAAACATATCGATAACAGCAGACAGACGGGACAAAGAGCTGGGTCTGATCACGCTTCCAGTTTGTGTGCAGAGCCGTGATGAAGGAGCAGAGGGAGGAAGAGGAGGAGGAGGTGTTTGCTGTTCCAGACGGGTTTAAGAGAGTCTTTGGTAAAGTCCAAAAGAACAGAAACCAAACCCAAAGTGCTTTATTCACACAGTTAATCAGCTAAAAAATAAAATCATCTAAAGGATACATGAGGTGGAACACTGAGCTGTCTGAGACCTGCTGTTGGTAATACTGCATCAAAATGTGTCAGAAGTTTGGGTTTCTGGATTTTTTATAAAGTTCTACAAACAAAATCAAGTATTTATCATTTTACATCCATGTTCCTGTTTGCAGAGAAAACATCTAAGGAGATTGCAGAAACGACTAAAATCAGGTTAAGAACTGTCCAACGCATTATTAAAGACTGGAAGGATAGTGGGGACCCATCGTCTTCGGGGAAGAAACCACTAGTCAGTGTGGCAATGGCAAACCAGAAAAAATGCTTCAATTTGCTATAGGAAGCATAAAGAGTGGACTCTATTAATGGAAGAAGGTCATGTGGTCTGATGAGTCCAGATGGACCCTGTTCCAGAGTGATGGGTGCATCAGGGTAATAAGAGAGGCAGATGAAGTGATGCACCCATCATGCCTAGTGCCTACTGTACAAGCCTGTGGGGGCAGTGCTATGATCTGGGGTTGCTGCAGTTGGTCAGGTCTAGGTTCAGCAACAGGATGTGCTCCAAGAATGAGGTCAGCTGACTACCTGAATATACTGAATGACCAGGTTATTCCATCAATGGATTTGTTCTTCCCTGATGGCACGGGCATATTCCAAGATGACAACGCCAGGATTCATCGGGCTCAAATAGTGAAAGAGTGGTTCAGGGAGCATGAGACATAATTTTCACACATGGATTGGCCACCACAGAGTCCAGACCTTAACCACATTGAGAATCTTTGGGATGTGCTGGAGAAGGCTTTGTGCAGCGTCAGACTAGTGGTGTGACCTTTTTTTTGGTGGCGACTTTTTTTTGGCCAGGCAGTGTATTTTTTTACATTGCATTTAGTTGTGTTTAATTTTCGGTAACATGTTAACATTTTAGAAGTGTTCTGAATGCAAATTTAAACAAGAATTAACTGTTGTAAAAGACTTGTTGAACTGAGGGCATTTTCCTCCCACATACCAAAAACATGTATGTCAGGTTAATTGGAGACTCTGAATTGTAAATAGGTGAATTCAAACTGAGCTTGTATTTGTCTGAACATCTTTTAGTTTTGGAGAACTAGAAACTCTGGGTGGAGAAAACTGGACCTAAACCTGGTTTTCTAGGTTCCAGAAGGGTGAGTAGAGGGGTAAGTGGGGTTTTGGTTTTTGCAACAGTCTGAATCAGCTGGAATAAACAAACTGGGAAAACTGTCCTAGCCTAATGAAGCTGTACTCTAGAGATGGGGGAGGCTGTGGGGTAAGGTGGAGACTGGGGGGAGGACCAGGAGGCAAGGATGAGGAGGGGTAGTCCAAGATGGTAGGATCTGGAAGGGAGGACCAGGAGGGGAGGCGGAGGCCGTTCTGGACGTGATTTGTCATACAATCTGAATCTTTAGGAGGGCTTCAGCAGAGACACCTCCTCTCCATATGTCTGCTTCGTTTGCATCTGAAAGCTGCTCGGGGCTTGGGGTGGGCAAGGGGGGGTCTGGGTGAGGGGGGTCAAATTGGTTCTCTACATCAGGATTCAGGTTGCCCGTTTTATGTTTTAAACTCTGCAAAGAAAAAAACACTTTTTGTTGAGAACCTGTTGGATCTCAGTGGAACAGCCTGAGGTCCTATTGAGATCAAACAGTGATGTCAGCGGTGTGGGTCAGTGTTTGAGATAAAAATTCATGTTTACTTCTGTTTTAAACAATCTTCTGACCCAAACGTCTTGAAACCAGATCGGAGCAGAATCTGTAAAGTTCCAGATGATCTGAGTTTAACAACATCAGTGCCATCTACTGGTCAGGTTGGAGACAGCAGTAGATTTACTCACTGGGATCAGACCTTTGAACTAAAAGCTGAGCTCATTCAGGCTAGCTGAGTAGGAACCAGGACTCAGCTCCCTCTTCTCCACTCAGACACACTATAGGTGCATGTGTCAGAACCTGAAACAGAAGCATAAAAACGTTCTGTTGTTTAAAATGTATGGGGTTGTCAGATAAATCCTAATCTGCTCCACATTCAGACCCACAGAACTGGTTCCTGTTCTGAAAACAGACATGAGCCATGAGTTCAGACCTGCAGGTCACAAAAAACATATTTTTGTTCCATCAGCTGAGGATATCCTGAAATCTGAGCCTGAACCAGAACAAGAACCTGCAGCAGCACATGGACCCTGGAACCCCCTGAGCTCAGAGGGAGGGAACAATCTTCTCTGATCCTAAGGATGATCATAGTGTGTGTGTGTGTGTGTGTATGTGTGTGTGTGTGTATGTGTGTGTGTGTGTGTGTGTGTGTGTGTGTGTGTGTGTGTGTGTGTGTGTGTNGCACAAGGTCACGTGGTTCACCACTTGTATATTGCTCTAAGTAGAACAACTTGTCCTGATCGCTGCTCGTCTTCTTCTCTATTGCACTTTCAAATGCCCTCATGAATGATCGGTAGGTAAGCGGATCCCCCGAAAATGTCGGAACCTCTCTTTGAGGCAGCTGGGCCAAACTTTGCTGCATGACTAGCAGCTCTGTTACTTCATTCTGGCGCTGCATTATCTTATGAAGTTCTTTCTCAGAGCCACTTAATGATTGTGAGTCATCAGACTCAGTTCTTTTAGCTGTTGCATCTGTTTTACTGCGTGCACCAGGTGCCTGTGTCCTTGACTTTGGCAAAGGTTGTACCGTTCTTCTTTCTTCTTTCAATGAGAACTCAGAAATATCAGCTTTATGCTCTTTTTTAATATTCCTTTGTGACTGAAAACATTTACTCATGTCATCACGAGTCTCTTCATGTTCTCTGAATATTTCCAACCTGGCAGTAGAAGCTGCAATCTCAGCTTCCATCTCAACATGTGCCCGTTTGGCCCTTAACTTTAATTCCTCAACATCCAATTCTTGCCTTTTCTTTAATGCCTCTGCACGGGCAAGTAATGCTGCATGTTCTGCCTTGGCCTTGATGCGTGCGGAACTGGCTGTAGATTGGGCTGAAGAACTATGTCTACTTCTAACGCTCAATGTGAAGGTTGCAGAAACACTGTCCTTTGGCGTAATGTCTTCTCTGACATCATCTTCATTAAGCCCTTTACGTGTTTCCAGAACCCATTTTTCAGTTTCAAGAACAAACTTTTCAAACGCATCACATTTAGGATTGAACCAACTTGACTGGTCGTCTTCTCTCTCTATTTCGGTTAAGTTCTGAACCATTTCTTCATTGGCCTCTTTAAACTCACTGAATATGCGTTGAAAACCATGTGACAATTCAATTCCAACTATTTCCACATTATCTTCAACCTTTTGCATATGCTGTATATCATGCATCTTGTGAGTGAGCAATGCTAATTTTCCCTGCCTTCTATTGCGCAACCTATTCAGCCTTTCTGGCTAGCAGCTTCCACTGCTTCTCTTGCTGCGTCTTCTTCCATTTACACACTTTTATTATGCAAGTGCACGTTAACTGTCTCTATTTACTAATAACATCGACAGTTTCTCTGTCCTCCACTTGTTCACAAATCCTCTTGTGAAAGACACATAGTGCATCGAGCATCTTTTTTATAAGAGTGTATTTCCTCGACTCCTTAGAAACTAATTAGCATATTCTCACTAGCATGTGCGTCTTTCCATTCTGATATCACAGTCCCTTTTCCGTGTGAATCCTCATCTTCGACATCCCACCACGCTGGGTAAACAACCACTCATTTACCTTAGAATACAGCTGCTGGACAGATGAAGACTTCGTTTTCTCCACTTGGACCACGAATTCCCTTTATATAAAGCATCCATGAGCCATGAGCCAGTCTTTGACTTTGTAATTGCAGTTTCCTCTTGACTTCGTTTGACCAGTCTTGTGAGCTTAAGTCGATGACGCGAGACTTCTTTTTACAGTTTATATATTTAATAAATCAAAACGTCCGTAACACAAGCATAATTACAAAACAAAAATAACTCTTCTGCCTATATAGGAGGTCGGCTATCTTTCGTGTAGTCACGGTCAAAGACTGCTGCGCTCTGAACTCCTACGCACTTTTTTTGAAACACAGCTTTGCGGCGTGACGTCATGCATATTAATTTACAGTAGTTAAACAATATCAAATTGCTAATTAACCCTACAATAACCATAGCCAGCTCTTCATATTCAACATAACATTATACATTACAAATTACAAATAAAATGATTCATTTATACTCAAAATGGCTCTAACTCCACCCCTCGTGAGAGGCGAGGAACGGGCATTGTCACCTAGGGCCCCTACCCCTCGGCTTTAAAAAAAAAAAATAAATAAAAAAAACAAAGCCAGAGGAGAAAGGGGATGGACGACCCCTAAGAAGGGGAGCCCCTGTAATCTACCCACGAGGGACTGATATATATGCAACCCCATATACTGGGCCAGTGATAATAAAAGGGCATCGGTGTTTCCGACCCCTAACAGTAGGGGATCGGGTAGAAACAGATCTCTGGCAGCCACCAGAATGGTACCCCCTCCAGCTAGGAGAGGCGGAAGCAGCCATGCATGCAAAAACAGCAGGTGACATCTTGGAACACCCAGGATGGACCCGTACGCTGAAGGACGCTCTGGCTAGAGATGGGTATGATTATTTCAAGCATGGATGTGAGGAAAGGGACTGGTTTGTCCAAAAGTATGTGGAAAACCAGGAAATAGAAGACCCTCCAAGAAAAGAACAGCCAAGTGCAACCTTTTCCCCTCTACAAACAGAGACCAGGAGGGAGGTTAATATGCCTGCCATAACTCCAGCCATGGCTGGGAACAATTTTTTGAATCAGAACCTCACAGCAAATCTTGTGAGTTGGATACCTCATCTTCCCACAAGGAATAAGGATGAGTCTCAACATGGTTATGTGCAGAGGTTGAGAGCCTCAGGGATTGATGATGAAGCGCTGAACGACCATGGATTCAGCAAAATGTTGTCTCTTACAAGAGGAATCCAGCTGCCAGCTGGGACCACAGCACTAAGCCTAGTGAGCCCTCGGGTTCCAGGAGTGTCCACCAATCGGCAGAAAGCCGAGGAATTGGCTGATGAAGTAAACAAGGGAAAAATGACCCTAGCCATAGCATGGGGAATTTTGCATGCCTCAGGTCCATCAATTGATGTGGAAGAGCATCTCCTCCTTAATATAAAAGGAGGCCGCAGGATCGCCACAAAGTGGCAGAGTCTTGACACNATCCCCCACACACACACACACACGCACACACACACACAGAGTGGCATTCTGGTTTCCTCTCTCTGGATCCAGGTCAGGACTACTGCTCCCTACAGAAAAGTTCTCTGCTGCCCCCTGCAGGCTGATTCCATCAGACACAAGCAGCTGATAAGACGTATCTTTGGTTTCCATTTTCAGTTTTAATACTTGGAGATGTTTTAGCCATGTTGGGAGGACTGAGGTGAGGCCCAGATATTTACTCTTTATTTGTATATATTCATAAAGCCTGATGAAACAACAGAACTCTGACACACCTCCACTGTCTGTCTATCCATGCTTCTCACTTAAACAGTTAACCAAAACAAACAAAAATACAGAATATTTTATTAGGAAAAAGAGAACCAAAATGTCTTCTTATGAGTAATCCTTAGCTGTGGCCTTTGACGAAAAACAACCCTCACCACCAATCAGCACCTTGGAGAGCGCCACATTTGTCAGAATCCATCTTAAACCCACTCTGTTAAAAGCTAGTTTCCTTTCCTAAACCAAACATACCTTCAGGAACAGATTTTGGATTTTATGATGCATACAAACTTAGTTCTATTATTTAGTTTTTATCTACTGGATTAAATTGATGCAGTGATGCATCATGTCAGCGGTCTCCAGAGAAATGTCTGTGATCTTGGAGTTTTAAACGTCTAACATGGTGCTCTTTGTTTTCTCGAGAATCCCACCATGACTTCATCCTCTGGTCTGAAGGATTGAAGAACATTGGAATCAGTTTGGTTCAATCTGTGAATTGATTTATTACCAGATTTCTCATCCCAAAGGAATCCAGCTTTTTCTTCCAGGATTGTTTGTTTCTCTTCTGAATAGATGATTTCTAAAATGATCTAGAAAGCTCTCATATTTGTCGTGTTAATAAATTAAAAGAGCATGATGATTCAAACTGATATGATATAGTATGAAGTCGCCAGACAGAGGTATTTGCATGTTGATTGAATTTTCTATTAATCAGAATAACTATTTTAATCTTGACACTCCATCCATGTTTTCATTGATTTTTCTCCGTACCAAGGCCTTCTTACTGATGGAAGAGGAAACAGTTTTATGTTGAGTTCTAACTCATAAAATAATATTAAGTTTCTAATTCTGTGGATGCCTTGTGACAATAGGATGAAAAAAAATCTTTTGAGTTAGCGACATGCAGAGAGTCCTGGTCCAGATGAAGTTGAGATTTTTTCTTCAACAGTTCAGGAACACTGAAAAGAGCAGACTCCTTGCAGACAAGAACATATACAGGTCCTTTAGAGCTCTGATGAATAAACGTAATGAAGGTTTTGAGTAACACTTCAGACAAAAACCAAAATTAGTCTGAATAAAGTACAGGATCTTTGAGCACTTTAAAAAAAGGGGCATGACTACTTCACACTGCCCAGCCAATCAGAGCAGAGCTTCCAAAAAGCAGAATCTTAAAGAGACAGGATCTAAGAGTTTCAGCCTGTTCTAATGAAACCCCATGTAACATGTTATTGTCTTCAAGCAGGTTGCTGGTTCAAATCTATACACCTGTCAGTCAATGTTAAATCAGGTGAGGAAGAAGAGGGTTGAACAAAAACACACAGAGGCTGATTTTCTCAATAAACATTTATTTTTAACTAGTTTAAGAAAAAATATAATTTTTTTACATAATTTTCACTTTAAACGACTTTTATACAGTAAGATCTGTGCGTTTGAAAAAAGTTATCAGTTAAAGAAGCAGCAGAGCCACAAGTCAGAGACACAAAGAATGCTGGGGAACAAAAAAGAACAGACCAGATGAATCTAGAAAAGACTGGATTAGACTGGAACAGACCAGAACTAACCGGATCAGTGGAACTAATGGGATCATGTGGATCAGACTAACACGGTGAAACCAACGCAGGAGCAGAGCGTTTCAGGTCTCAGGTGGATTTGACTTCAGAAAACGGCCAAGTGATGAGAACACGGAACAGTTTATTCTGAATGATGCTGCTATAAGTCAATTTACATTCAGAGTGTACACACACACACACACACACACACACACACACACACACACGCACGCACACACACACACACAGGAAGTGACTAAACATAGAAAGTTGATCAGAACTTAAACACATGCGAGGCAAAAGCAGAACTTTGGCAACATGTCAGGCTGAAGGTTCGAGAGGCGGCTGGAAAATACAGCAGACATCTTAATGATGATGTCACAGTGCGGACAGGGGTAAATGAGGCGGAGCCTTATGGGGTCACATGGTGTGCTTCTGGATGCCCGGGGTGAACTCCTTAGCATTGGGATTTAGGTTGCTCTTCATCTAGAGGCAGAAGAGGAGCATTTCAATAAGAAAAAGAAGATGGAGCCTGAGTGCATCAGTCTGTACTCTGATTAGCTGAGCCAAACCAAACTCACCACCACGTCAAAGTCGCCATCATCAACGTGCACATCTGCATCCAGGACTAGAAGGCTGATCTGATCCTGCAGCTGGTCGACACCCACAGAGGGGAGGTCTCTGGATGGGACAAACCACTCCCACTGCTCCTCCTCTTCCAGCATCTCCTGAAAACAGCGCTCGATAAACTCCTCCTCCCATAGCTCCTCCTCCACCTGCACAGACACACAGAATAATTACAAAGATTACTGTTTTTCTCAGTTGCTTTGGTGCATTTCTCACAACAGAATTAAACTTTGCACAACAGTTAGTGCAACCTCCACTACATGTAGTCATTTGGGCACAACCTAGAGGCAGTTTCATGTTCATTTCATCCAATGGTAACTCTTCTTGGACATGAAGCAATTGAGTAAGTACAAATATCTGCAAAATGATCACTTTTGACTTGCTTTTATTCTGTCAAAATGAACTATACTTGTACATCTCATTGCACACAAAAGTGTTGAACATGTCAAACATTTTGTACATCCATTTTCTAAATATTTTCATTGAAATAAACACTTGCTTTTGAAGAACAAATTATCCCTTTTGATTAAGGGACTTGCTTTTGAAGCATGAACTACCCATTTTGCTTTTGCAGGTTATCTATCATGTTTTGCAGTTTGCACTAATTGTTTTGAGAAACGTCTTAGTGGTGCAAACTTTAATACTGTTGTGAGAAATGCACCAAAGCGACTGAGAAAAACTGTAAGACATTTAAAAATACTTTGTTTTTTCATCTGAGATCAGAAGTGTCTGATGTTTGCGTGGCTCATAATACATAGATATATTTTAAATGCAACAAAAGTGTGATCAATAATTTAGTAAGTTGTTTCACATTTATGACTGAGCCTGTAGCAGACTCCAGCAGCCAATCAGAGTCAGGTATTGTAATAGTTGTCTCTCAAACAGCCCCGCCCAGTCCTAGAGGTAAATAAACACCAACAGATCTAAGACACTGAGTAATCATCCCTAAAAGCAGCACAGAGTTCTTTGCTGCAGATGTTTAAATGAGGGTTTTCTTGCTTTAACAGAAGGAGACGGTAGAAGATCTGTGGCTCTGATGAACCTGCTTTGACCATGTTTTCCCAAGTAGTTTCAAAAAGTGTTTTCAGGAAACATAAGCAGATAAATTCGTGATGGTAGACAACTATAGCCAGATATATCACGAAGATAACAACGAAAATAGCTTCCTCTCGAGGAAAAAACATATTCTCTCACATCTAACAGTACTATCCTGAGAGTTCTTAATCTGTCTTCCTTACTCCAGACCTATGATCAGTCATGACAGTTGTGCACCTAAAAGCCACAGAACAAATCATTTTGTTTCATTTATGTTTTGTTGAACTAACACTTAGTCAGAGCTGACCCGATTCAGATCTGGGTTTCCCTGAAGAGAAGCAGGACATTAGGGGCCAAGCGCTGCTCCAGTATGCACATCCTTCTCACAGAACCACGGGACCAGAACCATGCCTGTAGTACTAACGGTTCTGGGAGACTTTGAGTGGAGTTTTAGTGTAATTCTCCAGAATGTGTCCCGTACAGTGAGTGAGTTTTTATACAACCGGGTTCTGAACCTGGACCAGGTGTAACTGTTTGAGAATAATAACCTGGTTTTTCAGGCTCCTCACCTGCTGATTGAACTCCTCCTCGTTCTCCATCCACATATACTCCGCAAACGGGTTCTCCTCGGTACCGAACTGGCTGCTGAGGATCACCTCTCCGGCCACCGTCATGCTGGGGGTGGTTGAGGTGTTGATGCTCGGGTCCTTCATGTCCTCCTGATTCGGTTGTCTGGCTCTGCGGGACGAGAAGAGGGGAGGTGACCGTTAAACTGGCAACGATCGGCGGTCAGACGGGCTCTGAAGGCCGCTGACTCACACAGCATGA
Source organism: Aphyosemion australe (assembly GCA_006937985.1). Taxonomy (NCBI): domain Eukaryota; kingdom Metazoa; phylum Chordata; class Actinopteri; order Cyprinodontiformes; family Nothobranchiidae; genus Aphyosemion; species Aphyosemion australe. The sequence continues at coordinate 2,104,880 of SSNS01000026.1, forward strand.
AACACAACACAAACAGCGACACAACACACCGACAAAAACACACACGGTTGTAGTGACACAAACTAGTGTGTTTTTAACTCTTTAAATACCTGTTGAGCGGATTTATTCGACGTCAAAATGCCTAATAGCTCAAGTTCAGTCAAACCAAAAACTCTTCTGTAATGGCCGCGCTGCCTGTGTTTGTTTACATCGGCTGCGTCACTTAGAGCTCGATCATGATTGGCTTAACGGCTGTGTTGCATTCGTGATCCTCAGAATCCATCAGGAAAACTAATCGACGTCTGTTCAGTTTTATTTGAAAATCCTAACCGTAAACTTCATATTTAGATATAAAAACATAAATAAATAAAAAAAAGTATTATTGTAACTTAATGCCGTCATATCCTTTCTTTGTTTTGCGGACAAGAGGACAACGAGAAATATTTGAAAGCTTCATTCAAAGGAGGCTAAAATGTTCTCTTCTAAATGGCTAAAAAGAACAAGAGTGTAGTACCAGCTCTCGGACACTAGAGGGCGGCAACTCCCCATCTTCTCTTGTTTTCTAATGTTTTAAAGGAGTCATCACCTGAAATTTTCACTTTTCCACTTAAAAAAATGTCTATAATGGCTTCCTAATGATTTTTCACTGGCCGAGAAGCCAATATTTAACATTGAAGCATTTGTTTAATCTTGCCTTCTTCAGCCAGCTCACATGCACCCCACGATCACACGCATTCCAAAACGAGATTTGCCTATATGTCGACACAAAGGCCGAATATAAACAAATATGAACCAGTCAGCGAACAAACCAGCACAACAAAGCTCATTTCATAATTGCCTTCTGTAATTCTGTACGTAACATATCTGTGTAACTGAAAATATATATATATATATATGTTGTAACTGTAACTTTTGCTGCCTCTTGGCCAGGACTCCCTTGAAAATGAGGTTTTTAATCTCAATGGGACCTTCCTGGTTAAATAAAGAATAAATAAAATAACGTGAAACGCATAAATTATGTCTTACCGTTGACGACTCATGTTATAATCCGTGTTATAGGAAACAAAACTCCGATCGGTTTGTATATTCCATCTTCACAACAGTATAAGAGCTGATGCCTGGCTGTTAGCTTGCTTTGTCCCAACTCAACAACAAGCGAGGGCGCCATTAAGCGTGAGGCGAGGGCTCGTACATACACGGTTGGATCCCGTAGATCACTGCTAGGGTCGGGTTCAGTTATAACTTTTGTTTTTTTGGAGCAAGATGCTGAAGCTGCTTCCTGCTTCCTTCCACCAATCAACGTGCTCCTCAGTCCCGCGCGTGTCCGAGACAGCTGAAATATCACGTGTGATCTCGCGAGAAAATATGCCCTTCACAATAAAGGATTAAACAATCACATTTTTTATTTATTTTTCCAATACAATTTAGTTTAATGGTCTAAAAGACTATAATAGGATGTAGATATCCATGGTATTATAGGTGCTGACCCCTTTAAAAACTGGGGTGTTGTTCTAGCTCAAGCCAGCAGAGGGCGCAAATTCCCCATTCTTTCAATGCAACAAAAATGTAGCTAGATGAACTTGCCACTGCACTTCATTTATACAGTCACTGCACTGCACACAACGCAGCGTGTTTAACACTGGTACATAAATACAATTTTAATTTTGTTTGAGCTAAATAATAAAATAAAATAACTGTTCAAGCGATTTCCCTGTTGCCAACACCAAAATGCCATAGGATTTTATTTTGAAAGAACTGAGAGAAAGTGTTTATATTCAGTAAGTCTTGCAACTTTATAAATCCAGTTTCCTCTTCTTCTCATCCTTATTCCCAAGAGCACTAGCCTGGCAAGCCATTCTATATATGTGAATATATATAATAATTAAAATTGAAATTATATAATAATATATATAAACTTTGCAAAGCAAGAATTTGGCCTAGTTCACTTGGCTACAAGAGGACCACGTGAAAAATATATATTTTTTAAAGCTTCAACACATCCTTTTCCTGGGGCTTCAACTCCTTGTGTGTGTGTGTGTGTGTGTGTGTGTGTGTGTGTGTGTGTGTGTGTGTGTGTGTGTGTGTGTGTGTGTGTGTGTGTGTGTCAGTTGGTATTATAATTTATTTTGTTTACTTCTTTGCTTCTTTGGGGATTTCGTTTTTGGCGAAGTTTCCCGGGCCACGCTCCACCCCAGTAGGTGGCGGTAATGTATGTTAACGTTTATGCCAACCGCCATACTGTACACTTCCTCTAGCCCACTTCACAGAAGGGCTCAGTGCGAGTATTGAAATTGGGCCTACATCATTCTCGATGCAACTGAGCACCATCTGTATTGTTGTCCACGCTGACGGCTAATCTGCTCTGTCTCTCTAAAAATTTCGGTAAGAGTGTTTAAATCTGGAAACAGATCACTATTGTGTTTCCTGTCACGCAGTAAATTATTTAATCTGCGCGTAAAAATCGATGTAAATGTTACCGTTGACAGAACGTGAAATAATGACTCGTGTTAGCTTGAGAAGCTATATTTAGCCTGCGTAAAGTAGAACGTACCTTTGCTCTAAATATTGTAGGTTTACCGTTTTTATAGTTATTGCTTTAGAGTGTACACAATTCAGATGTATAGACACACGCACACACACACCAACGTGTTTTAATGGGTCAGTTTATCGGTAAAGGTTTGCGCCGTGCTAGTTTAGCATGTAGCTTTATTCATGTGGTCGAATGTGTTCCGCGGTGAAAAATGAGGAACGTAGTTTCGTTTTTCAGTGTTTTGTTTATATAATGCAACCGATAGGAATATTTGATGTACAGAGAAGTAAAATTCGGCTCAATATTTTGTCAAATGAAGTTATTTTCCTTAAGGGTTAAACGTATGTCCCGTTTTACGATTACGGTATGAACGTTTATTGTTAAATTGTGCAGCACGCACAACCCTACAGCCAAACAAGGCATTTGTGTCAGATGTGATTCATTTTTGCTCAAGTGCTGAAAAACCAGCAGCTTGGTTTTATTTTGTTCCTATTTGTTCACATTGCTGTGCCGAGACCAGTTTTTATCCCATGCGATGAAACGTTTCCGAGGTTTATTCAAATAAGATGTAAACAGTTCGGTCTACCCTCATCAGCAGTTACATTTCTATTTAACCCCTTCAATAACCGTGAAAGTTATTATTGTTTACATATTAATAAATAACATTTGACAGAATTCTTATAGTCTTAGTTAATCTTTCATTTAAAGTTGAAACAGTCAAATGAACATTTTCAGTGGAAATGTTTTTTAAAGCTCCGTATGTGAGAAAAGATAATTATTTTTATGACCAGTAACAGCATGTGTTTTGAACCAGAACCCTGCCGTGTTTTGGTGCCGCTGCTCTCCTTCCTTCGCTGTAGTCAGTTTTCTCTTTCACGTCTCAGACTAATGAAGTGAGTTGCGTTTAAAAATCTGTAGTAATCACTTCTCTTTGATACTGCTCTTCCACAGTGACAGAGTCTCAATCTCTGTTATTTCTCCTGGTCTGAGGTCAAGTCTTTCTGTCTTCTCCCTTCTTTAACGTCCTCTCATGTTCCCTCTGCAGTGATCTCACCTGCTCAGGTGGCTCTGCTGGCTTCTGTCTTAACACAGGACTCTTTGTTTGAAGGTTGTCTCTGCCTCATTGTGTCTCAGCAGAAATAAGACAGGAGAAGAGGAGCCCCTTCACATTGACCTTTCTCCATCCACCAAGTCTTTTTGCTGCCTGCTTCAGTCTCTGTCTTGCCCCCTCCTGTTGACGTCATGTCTCAGAAGGCAGATGGAGGTCAGAAATCATTCTCTGTGGGTCGGGGGCTCCTTGGTGCCCCAGAAACCTTGAACTTCAACATGAACGAGCAACATTCTGGTCGGCCAATGGGGGGCATGTCCTCAGGTGTAGGGATGGGTGGGATGGAGGGGCCAGATGGTGGTGCTCAGATTTCCCGGCGTGGCGGTGGAAGTAATCTTGGCAGCACCATGAAGCTCTTTGCCAGTCTGGGGCTGTCGCCCTCTGATCTGGATGCTCTAGTTGAAATCCCAGAGGAAGACATCAGTGTGGAGACGCTACCGCGCATCCTCATGCAGCTAAAGAGCCGCAAAGGGGCTTCAGGAGAGCGGGGGGCAGGGTCCTCCATGTCCTCGGAGAGTGTGTATCGAGGAGGAAGGGACAACTGGGACTCCTCACTCGGTCAGGGCTCTGCAGACTTTGGGTTTAGCTCCAGGCAGGACGTCTCTTCCAGCCGGGGCTTTGGTTCTAGTTATGGCGGGACTGGGGATGGACGCACAGAGAGGCCTTTTTCGGAGCTTTCCCGCCAAACTTCCTACAGCGGGCTCGGCGGAGGGGCGCTGCAGTCTGACTCCGTCTTTATGCCGAGGAGGATGGGCTCCCCGTCAGTTGGAAAGATTCAAGACTTCTTTGGAGTCCCTCCCTCCATGTTTCCTCACGTGTGCTCTCTTTGTGACTTTGACGTTCATTCCACCATGGTGAGTACGTCCAGCCTGTTTCCTCTCTTCTTTTGGGACTAAATGTAAATGTTTCAGCCTCTGGCCTCATGTTTCCAGAGTCTGGAGCTCCAATTGTCTTCATGTAACTTTTTTAATCACTTGTTAGCATGATCCTTTTCTTGGTTTTCTTCAACTGAAGTTCTCCAGCAGTAACAGCCTGATTTGGGCTGCTTTAGGTCTCATCTAGGTAATTTTACAGCTTCATCTCAGCCTCTTGAGTCTCCTTAGTTTAACTTTTCTTTTTGTGATCTGAAGTTTTAAAGTTCCTCTGACCTTCACGGGCAGATGGATCAGACACACAGCCTGACTCTGAAAGAGAACAGTTTGGTTTTTAATAACAACATGGGGCTTATTTTCTATCAACGCAGGAAGAACATTTCCATAAAACGCAAAACGTTAACTTCTGTTAGACTTTTATAGTTTGCTTTGTAATTTTGCTGGAGGATTTAAAAACTTGGTCCTAATTAGATAAACATAACATGGCTCTGGACTGGGTCAATTTTGCATGTTTAGTCATGAAAATGCTTCAGGGATCAGTAATTATGTTTTCATCTGCAGGAGTGGAACCAACACCTTAATGGACTGCGACATGCTGAAAACAAACGGCGTCTTCTGGAAATGTGAGTCGCTGTAATAAACACACTGATATGCCAGAACTGATGCAAACCCATAGACTGTCTGTATGAAAGTCTGGACTGACAAACGCGTTCCTGACAAACCTAGAACAAGTCCAGTTTAAGGTGGTGAGTAGAGAAAGTCATCAGCTGAACTGAAACTCAAAATTTAGTGAAAAATTAAATTCTTGTAATTATAGTTCATTGTGATAAATCTCAACCAGACCAGCTTTGGCACTAAATCAGGATCCAGTGCAGTAATAGTCTCCAATGATCACAAATGTTCAGAGTAGGGATATGCCGATATATCAGGTCCATGTTTACAATTTCTTATGTCCAAATCGGCCGATATACCTCTTTAGTGGAGCTGATTTTTAGTCAGGCCACAGTCTCATTAGGCATTTTTCCATTGCCAGAACTTCAGGGTACATTCGGAGAGGGGGAAATTGAGCGGGATATCCCAGTCCTCTCAGCTGTTGTGTCTCCATTCAAATTCAGCCCTTTCAGAACGTTGCACAGACTTCAGCATATCGCGACTGCTTTGGCAGTGAGTGATGTCACTGATCAGCGCCAAAAAGCATCCACAGTAACATTAAAAGCATTTATTCTGTAGAAGTATATCATCATTTAATCCGTTCAGAGGACGAGAGTAGCTGTGTGATGTAAAATGTGGCGTTCAATGACCAGAAGAAGTAGGGATGCACCGATATCAGTATCGGGTATCGGCCTCGATACCACATTTTCTAAAGTACTCATACTCGTTAAAAGTCCTTCGATACCAGGGACCGATACCACGGTCTGAGGAATGTCTGTTTGAGCAGCGTGTAAGGGGTTAATCACAGGCGCCGAGTGCCCGCCCCCAAGGCCCCAGCTGCAGCTCAGAACAGGGAGAAGTTTTCATTTTAAATAAATGTTCTTAATTCCAAACGAGTGCCTTGTTTTTTTGTTAAAGTATACAACTAAAGCTGTTATCTGTAAATTAAAATCATGTTTTTATTAAGTACTCTGTATCGGCGAGTACTGAAATGCAAGTACTCGTACTCGTTTTCCAAAAAAGTGGTATCGGTGCATCCCTAAGAAGAAGCCCTGTTTTTACGCTCTGTTAGACAGCAAAGGCCTGTGAATTAAGTCGTTGTGGGGGAATTCCGCCATGTTTTCTGGTGTCTCTGGAGTTTAATTTTAAGCACAATTGGTGCTTATTTTCTTTCGCTTCCATTCTGCTTCACCAGCAACTCTTCTAATTTTACTAATGGCGGCTGCTTTGGACAACGTCTGCTGATGTAATTTCCTACTGAGTTACAACCAGTCAGCATGAGTTAACCAAAAGTTCTGCTCAGCTACTCCACCGGGCCATTCAGAGTACCTACTCCTGATCAGGTACTCAGAAAGTTCCTGAAAACTGGCCCGGTCAAGAGGAGACATGCGCATGTCGGGAAGTTCCTATGAATTTACCCCGAAGTTCTAATAATGGAAACGCCCTTAATATCCAGTCTCAGATAGGAGGTTTGTGGATATGATGCTACTGCGAAGTCAAGAGCACTAAAAGGTTTCATTTATAGTTTCCATGAAGAGTTTTCTAGAGTTAGTGTTTACTCCTGTTGATTTTATTAGTAAAACCTCTCTTCATGTCATTTCACCTCACTGTTCAGAACAAGCAGAACTTTCTGTTGCAGCTTGTTTTTGCTAAGAGGCAGTGGGTCGTAATGTTGATGAAGGTGACAGAAGTAACTTTGATGAATGTTTTCTTGTTCAGGTATCCAGAGTGGGAGCCTGGGATGGCTTCGGGCAGTAGGTAAGACCTGAGTCTAGAGGGGGTGGTCAGCTGATTAACTCAGAACCAGATGGTTTAGACCTGATTAATGACATTACATGTTTTTTAGGGCTAGCTGTTTGCCAAATGATTTTTTGCTAAGTTTTTGTCCGGACCTCTAGACTTATTGTTCTGTTTCAGGACCAGTGCTGTATCACACCGTTGACCTCGTATTTAAAGAATCCTCTGATGGCCATAAGCTGATATAAGCTGATGTAAAACTTTTTACTGGAACGTTTTGCTTTCTGTAACCAGAATCTTCTGAAACTCTTCTCTCATCTTAAGTGAAGATTTGTGAGAGTTTGTTGTTTAGTAACTCTGTGTGGTTCTTTTGCAGTGGGAGCTACTGGGACACCCCCAACCTTTCGGCAGGCCTGCTCGGACCTCCTCCCATTTCTGGATCCACCGGAGGCATGTCCTCCAGCTGGGGTGAGACAGTCTGACCAGGACACAAACTAACTACCTTTTTTCAGTCTTAAGGATGTTTTCAGCTGCAGGTGGTTTTCTAACATCTTGTTTGTGTTAGGTGGTGGCGGAGGCCGCGGCCCGTCTGGAAACCCACTGGGACAGAATACTGTGAGTCCAAACTCAGCGGCCGTCTTAGTTCTGTTTAGAGATTTCTGATTATCTTGTTTGACGTGAAACGTCATCTCCAGATGCAGAGCAGGGTGGTGGTGGTGAAATACGACAGAAAGCCTCTGAGTAACAAGACTCTGTTTGCCTTTACCGAGCCTTTCGGCCGCCTCAGAGAACACCTGGTCCTCAAGAACAAGGTAAATGCACAGGCTCCGCTTTCTCCATTATGATGCGTCTCTAAAGCCGGGTGTACACTGTGCGACTTTTTCACTCATGGCATTCACCTCCATCTCAAACTTACTCGCAGAGCAAAACTCATGTTCTCACACTGTACGACTACTGTGCTCAGACGCAAAATGACTGCTCACACTGTACGTGTGGTCGCAAGACGTCGGACCTTTCTGTCTGAAAACCTGCAAGACCCAGATACTGTTGTGTTGTTATTGATGTGTTTTTTTTTCTCAGCCTTCATTTGCAAAAAATTAACAATTAACAAACTTTGTTATTGATGTCTTGTCCTTCGGGCTTGCCGCAGGAGGACATGCAGGGATTTAAGGGGGGTTGGAGGAGGAAGACGAAATGAAGGAAGTAAAACAATATTTTGGGATTCGTTTTATTTGACATAGACACGGCAAACACACTTCCTTGACAATCCTTGTCATTGTTTGTGGAGAAAAGTGTAACAATTAGGGAAGTGAATCTCCACCACTGAGGCCGATTCGATACGTGTCTCGATACGCTACCAGCGATACGATACATTAACGATACGGTGAAAACCTCTGACGATTCGATACGATTCGTCCCTGCTGACAATTCTTTAATGATTTGAAAATGATTTTCGATTCGATACGTTTCACGATGCGATTTGAAACAATTCAACACATTTAAAAGATCTTCCAGCCGACATCTGATTTTTAAATATCAAAATTATTTTCCCTGTCCTCTGTGAAGGATGTATTTGATCCTCTATTGTTTTTGATTAATGAAATAATTCAACATTAAAAGACAATGCACTTCATCAGTGATATTTTACACATTATACATATTTTTATTGCTACAATACTTGAAATAAGGGGGTTGAAACTAGGTTTAGACAGAAAAATAAACCTACAGTATCAGAAAATTATTAGTCATATAATTATTAGGAATTATTATGAAACAGTAAAAATTTAAAAATACTTCTAAATATTGTAATGATCCATATGTGGCAATATTAAAAGGTGTTGTAGCTTAATGTTACTGTTCCTTTAAGAGAAAAGTCCAAGCTGAGATGTGAGTTCATCTCAGCTTTTTATTGGACGTCTCTGAACCAAAATGTCATTCTGTGTGGTGTTTAGTTCTGCACAAATGTTACAATAATAAGGAATTATCTTAAATTACCTCACACAAAGCTTTAGGTGCGCAGATCAACAAGAATGCTCAGAAGAATACGCTGCTGCAGAAACCGGTCACACGGACTTCAGAAAGTTTTATTTTGACAAGACGGGAAGCACGTACGTCGGTTAATATTGTCCCAGGATGGTTTTTCTAACTGCAGCTGCGCACCACCTGGCCTCTGCTAAAAGAGAATGATGGTGCGTTCAGTGCAAGGATATAGCAGGTAAACAATGAAGTAATCGATGTAACCAGGGTTTTAACAGATGATATACACGTACGGGAAGATACATTGTGGTAAAGCCGTCAGTTATAACCGATGTGCACTGAAGCTACCGGTGCAGTAGCATCGCTAACGTCATGAACGAACCACCGGTTCATATCGGTGAATCTCTCCATTCCTAGTAACAATACAAAGAAATGTCATGCGCTGATACGAAAATAGCCGGGCAGCCGTGTTGATGCATGCGCCGTGTGAGCGGTTCAGGTATATTTGGGTCGGAGCGCAACAATGCAATACCCTCACGAGGGACCAGCAAAATATCAAACATGTTTAATATTGATACGACTGCATGATTGCTGATCGGGAGCTGCTCGTCACCCCCTGTATATTACACAATGCATGACGCAAAACCCACCTCAACTCGATTCCTGGACTGGAATTGATAAGGGAATTGTTTGCAAAAATGGCAAACAAGTCCTAGGAATTGAAACGGTGGGAACAATTTCAATTCCCACCCATACTCCAAATAGCTTCTAGTTCCTGAAACGGGAGCATGAAAGCTTTTTGTCCCACAGAGATTGACGCACATGGCATTCATTTATACTAGAGAACTTGGTCTTTAACTGTCCACACCACCTGATCAAAACCTCTGAGATGGTTAAAGCTGGTCTGTGCTGGGTTTGTTTCTGTTTCAGGCCTTCCTAGAGATGAACACTCATGATGAAGCTCTGGACATGGTGAACTACTACAATCAGAACCCAGCGTCTCTTTATGGGAAACCTGTCGCCTTCTACCTGTCCAAGAGGCTCATGTTCATCGAGGTAACCACCAGCTGCTCTCATCTCGGCTCAACTAATGTCACAGATCCACTCTGACCCAGTTCTGTCCCACAGAAAGATTCACGCTCATCAGAACGGACCATGGACCGGCCTGCTCGGGATCTCAAAGGTCATGGCAGCAAAGTGGTTTTCTTCTCCAATTTGCCCAGAGAGGATGAGAAGAAGAAGGAACTGCTGACCATCGCTGAGCGCTTTGGCGTGGTGGAGAAGCACTTGTTCCTAACTGACCAGGTAACCCAAGTCTCTACAACCCAATCAGAACCAACCAGGACTGCTGAATTAACCTTTAGATGTGTGACACGTTATAGAAGTCATTATATAATAATCCAACGATAATGAAATTAACATTTGCGGTAGCCATCCTTTTTACAAAATGCGCAATGGCGTTATTAAGGGGGTATGGGGGCAGTTTACGCTGTCACAAACTTCCTTTTAGCTTGGACATAACTTGCTTTTAATTGCAATTGAAGCTGCACTCTAAGTTTTTTCACAAGCTGCTCCTAAAGGTGTTTGTCCTCCATAGTCCCCATGAACTGTCTGTTAGAGCTGAAGCTCAGATCATTAGAGAGAAGCTCCTGGAACTCTGCATCGTTCCAGTTTATCAACTCAGCTGATTGTGTTTACTAAAGTGAAACTTATACCCGTGTTTACTTTCATTTTCAAAATAGTTGCCGGCTGGAACTCTGCATTAATTCATCACGTTATCATGACACCACCCTCTGTTGTGCCAAGGATTAAGCTTCATTCACAAGTGTTGCGGCAATATTACTACCAAGCTTGGCGGCACAAATGCCACAAAATTCCCGCATCGCCATGCCGCCACAGTGCTTTCATAAGACACACCATGGCAGCAGTATTACGCTGATTTGCCGGCATGATGTGTCTTCTAAAAAGAGCTCATCAGTCAGCAGACCTTACACATCTCTGTCCAGGAAAGAGATGCTAAGATTGGCTTCTAGAAAATTCTTTTCAATGTGCTTTCTGTCCCATTTTGGATCTGTTCTACTGGACCGGTTCTGTAAACTTGTTTGTGTGTTCAGGCCTTTGTTCAGCTGGGGACGGTGGAGGATGCAGAGATGTTGGTGAAGTATTACACTGTGCACCCGCTCACCATCAAAGGAAGGTTCATCCGCCTCAACATCTGCACCAAATACAAAACCCTCAAGTGAGTCACCCCCTTTATTCCACGCTGACTGGTTTCTTTTTGTAACGAAATAAAATACTAGCAAGAGATCCATAAGAGGCAGCAGTTTCCAGTTGTCAGAGGTTAAACAGCATGATCTAATTTTTTTTAAAGGAAAGTTTCATCCAGATGTTTGTTCTTCTCTCAGCGTAAGCCACAGACAGGAAGCAAAAGACGGTCAGGGCCGGAAGAGCAGCAGAACAGACTCAACCTCCTCCACCAGGACAGCCATGTCCAAGTCTTCCAATAAGAGCAAGGATGAGAAGAAGGAGAAGCAGCAGGAGAAGGTGGAGGAAGAGGAGGAGGAAGAGGGGGAGAAGGCGAAACCTGGAGATAAGCATACAGAGGAGGGGGAGGAGGAGGAGGAAAAGGATGAGGAGGCGGCGGCGGCATCTGAAGTAATGCAAAGTGTCGAGGACAAAGGGGAGGATGAAAAGACTGATAAAGACACACTGGAGGAGGAGGAGCCAGGAAGCGCAGTGTCTGTAAAGGTGGAAGAGCAAGAGAAGGAGCAGGAGGTGGAGAGTGGGGTAAGAAAAATGCAGCTTTAACAGATGAGGAAGAATAAATGATTTGAGTAATAAAATAAAACACTTGCAGGCTCCTGATGGTGATGATGTCAGAACTGGAGACATGATCGAACAAGAGGTGGAGTCAGAGGGACAGACTGAAGCCGCAGAAACAGAAGCTTCAACTGAGGACCACGAGAACAAAGATGAAGGAAACGCAGCAGCAGAAAGCTGTGAGGCAGAAACACAAGAGGTGTGTTGAAAACTTCTGGACGTTTTTTTTTATTATGAGGATTAAATCTGATCTGCTATTTATTTGGGACAATTGAACGCCCACTGGAATCCACACTCAGAAGTATTCTTGGGAAAGATACGGAATCCCAATAGTTGCCCCATGGGCTCAGCACTAACGGCAGCCCGCTGCTCTTTAGGCTTGGGTTAAGTACATAATAATAAATAAAGGAGATCAATTCGGTATCTTCTTTGGTTTATAAAAGATTTCTTCTCAGTTAGAATTCAAGACCTCCAGAACTCGGCACAGGGACAAACACCTCAGACACAATTCAAAGGTGTGAAAGCTGTGTCTAAATTTTTCCAGTTACCTGAATCTGGTGGGAGGTATCCTCACTCTCTGAAGCTGTTCAGAGAATAAAATCCTGGTTTGTCCCAAACGTCTTCACACTCTTTATGCTCCATCCATCTTCAGTTTGACCAGGACTTCCTGGAGAACATGGGGGACTTTGTGACACTGGATGAGCTGGGAGAAGATGAGGGTGATTCCCACGAAGAGTCAGATGCTCTCGGTTTGTAAACAATAAAAAATGAATGTTGTGATATTTTTGGTTTAAACCCAAAAGGTCCTAAAGCTGATGAGTTCTTTTGTTTCTTTGTCTCTACAGATAACACAAGAAAAGGGGTATGTACATGTTCTCCCATCAGTGTGGGTGTTCCTGCTGCTCCTGAAGGCACCGCCCACACTACTATCATTAACATTCTCAGCTTCATTAAAGTCTTCTGGCCCGTTTCATCCTGATCTTCAGGACTGCTCCAGACCAGTTTTAGTGAATCTGTCTTTTACAGGGAATGAGGGTGGTCAACATCGGTGGCTTCAGGAGAGGGTACAACTTCATCCATGAGCTCCTGGCACTCGCTAAACCTTTTGGGAAGGTGGTGAAGCACCTGGTTCTGGACCTGCGACCTGAGGTAGAGTCCACATGGTTCTCATTCAGATGACTCAGAACTTTAACATGTCTGAAACACTCATCTGATGTGACCCCATCAGCCACCCGATCCTCTTATTGGTTGCTAGTTTTTAAAGGTTTGGTTTAATTCTGAGCTAATTGCTGCTCCTGGTTATTCACTATTTTCCTCTAAGAAACTTAAACCCTCAGAGTGGTGGTTAGGAATGACAACTGAATAACTTTGAGCTACAGAAAGAAAGTCTTTTATTTTCTGACAGATGAGCTAGGAAATGGCCATGCTTTTTTTTGTGTGACAGATTTCACATTTTTACAAATGAGCATCTTTGTGACGCCTCTTCATCAGTTGACTCCTGACTGATTGTCTCCTTTACCTCCTCATCCTCAGGCATACATTCAGTTTGAGAAGGAGGAAGACGCCATCGCCATGGCAAAGTTCTACAACAGTAATGTGACGGCGTCTGTGTGCGGCCGGCCTGTAAGAATCACTCATTACCGGAGTCATCCCACCATCCAGGTGAGCTGCTTCCTCTCTGCAGACCTCCAGATCTTCTTCTGTGGTTTTCACACAGTCAAATGTTCAAAACCAGAACAGAGCCAATAGTATTTGTTGAGTAAAAAGTGAACCCTTTTGGAATTGTTTGACTCAAACCAGTGTGTGTGTGTGTGTGTAAACAGTGTGGGGACAGCAGAGTTGTGTACATCGGTCAGATTCCCTTCGTTACATACGCCAATGAGGAAATTCTAAACCTCGCTGAGCCATATGGAAAAATTCGGAAGTACTTCATGCACAGGCTGAGGAGAGAGGTACAGAATCAAAACTAGCTGGACTGGCTGGGACGGCAGTAAGGATCCAAAGTTTGTGATTGATTGATTGTGTGTGTGTGTGTGTGTGTGCGCGCGCACGCAGTGTTTCATAGAGATGGACAAAGTGGAGGACGCAGAGAAAATGGCTGAGGCGTGCAAAGAGAAGCCGCTTAAGTTCCGAGGAAAACGCCTCACCACCTACGTGAGCAGGAAGTACAAGCAGCTGAAACACGGGTGGGTCTCTTAACGTCACCAGAGCACCTTCATGAATTCAGATTGTTGCAGAATAATATAAAACAAATGAGTTTTTGACTTGTATCCTCTTTAAAACTCGTCATAGAGAAGAACATGCAGGTATTTGAATTTTCATTTGTTAAAATATTAAAAGAAAGGGTTTTGAGATGTTTCAGCAGAGTTAAAGGCATCTGACCTGCTGAATTTTGACCGTGGGACACCTGAATCTGGTCAGATGTGGGTTTTTTAATCTAAAACTGTTTACAGGTTTGTTTTTCTGGTGTGGTTTTGGTTTTAAACCAGACAAATCAGTTTTATTCATGAGATGTAGTCTGTCACAATCATGTCAAACATCTGTAAGTAATTTAGTTCCCTCAGGCTTTGGCTGTAAAAGATATTGGTAAAGTTAAAAAGTCTAGATAGGTTTGTGTCTCCTGTGGGTCCCTTCTCTTTTTGAACAGGAGCCATCGCTAATGAGGAAACAGAACAGTGTTCTTCACCCTGATGATGTAGATCACTGTTCCCCAAAAAAGCTTCACTCATGTTTTAAAACATAGAAAACGTCTCACTGCTGCGTTACTGACAGCTGGGGGCTTTCAGTTCTTGCTCTAGACCTTGTTTTTCTGTGCTCTTCAATTCTAGGTCAGGTTTTACAAAAATGTTTTCTGCATTTTAGATTATTCTGTCTGTAACAGCTGGTACAAAATTAGTCAAATGACTGATTTCTTTGTTTAATATTTGTTTTTATGTTGATGAAGGTTCTCAGTCATCCAGGTCATTGTAATCCAAAGGGGTTCCAATGAAGGCAACAGGACTTTTTTGGTTTCTTGAAGATGTTTCGCTTCTCATCTGAGGAGCTTTGTCAATTCTGCAACTGTTGTACAATAAACAGTTTCAGTCCAGGTCACACGCTCCTGCATCTGATCAAAACAACCGTTCCCACACAATACGCGCTAACAGCTTCAACGAGTCCTCGGGGTAGGGAGGAGGGGTATTCATAGGTAGTTTCAGCTCATTAAGCAATAACAGTTATAAGCTTGACCCTCCTATATTCCAGTCAGAATTGACAAAGCGAAACGTCTTCAAGAAACCAAAGAAGTCCAGGTGCCTTCATTCGAACCCCTTTGGATTTTTTTTTTTGTTCAGCCATCTCTGTCCGACCAAGATGAAAAGGGCATCCAGCAGCTCGCCACCAAAATCTAGCCAACACACTGAAGAGCCGCCAGCCAAGAAGCATAAAGTGGAGACAAAGCTGCAGGAGGAGGAGCCCGAGGAGGAGGAGCCCAAGGAGGAGATGAAGGGGGAGGAGCCACAGGAGGTGCAGAGCAGTGACAATAAAGAAGAAAACCCTTCTGAGAAACCTTTAGATGATTCTGAAGAGAAGAAAAACAGCGAAGATGTAAGTGAACTTTATTTAAAAATTCAGTCTGAGCCAAAAGTCAAATCATCTGAAATTATAAATGTTGTTTTGGTTTGACCTGTTATCGCTGAGTGTGCATGGCTCTTTACTATCAACATCTGTAAAATTGTAGCGACCTCTGTTGACTACTGTTGATTAGTGGTGGTTGCCATGTTGAATCAGGTTGACTTCAACAGGTTAATCAGGTGAAGACGGTCATCCAGTGGTCCAAGTGCTAGCTAGAACACACGCATACACGTAAAACTGGTCAAATTCAGGTGCGGGCCGGGTCCTTCATTGACTGCAAAGACTGGAAGTGAGCTGCTTTGAAATTGGATAGTCTAGTAATCCTTGGCATATGTCCTGTCGCCTAGCAACCATAACGGCTTAAAAAATTATCCTCTCCCGCTTTGTCTGCCATTACTACGAGAACAAAAACCTCCTTTTGGCACGCAATGAATTTTGGGCTAGGATGGACTATGAAGTGGCGCTTACACACTAGCACCGGCTCGGACTGGGCGGGATTGGGTATGTTCCTTTCACATCCGGGTGGCCCGGGGATTTTTGGGGCTGAACCGTACGTGTTTTCGGCCCTCATCTGAAGGTGGTCTGCTTTTTGTCGAAACCGGGCCAACACACCCACTGCCGACTCATTGGTCGGCTCAAATTCACGCCTACCTTTAGGGGGAACCTCCGATTAGCGGATAGAATCCGCCAGCGGGGGCATGGGCGTCGCACCCGTGGGGGATGTGGGTGTTTTAACACCCACGCTTTTTCTAATGAGGAGTTTGAACACCCACACTTTTCCAGCAGTTTTGCTCAAAACTTTTCTAACAGTCTGGTCCCTCCGTGTTTCGCTCGCTGTTTCCCCCTCTCCCCCTCCCTTTCCTGTTGATCACTGAAACCCGCACCTCTGCGCACCGGTGTTACGTCAAAGATTCTCGTACGTTCCATCATTGATATGTTTCTCCAGCTGCTCCGCGCCTCCGAACTGAAAAAATCGTGCGCGCTCATTACAAGCTGCACTCCCAGCGCGCTCTGCTCGTACCACAAGAGAACTATAACCTCGTTGAGCTCAAACATCTTATTTGAGCAAATCCAGAGCTTTAAGTGGGCCCCTCCCGATACGCAGAACACGCGCTCCATGAGGGGCCTCGTTTTGCGCACGAGTACTCATTCTCTCCAAAGGCGCAAAAGGCGCATCGCTGTTGCGCACCACGCACACATCACCGTCAGCTACCGTTCGCCCAGGCAGGAGAGAACAAAGAGACGAGGTATCCGACACCGTGCACGCTCCCGCAATGATTGACAGCAGCAGCATCTGAACAACCAGTGGTCAGATGCGCCGACAGGCAGGTGGAAACATGGAGGTGGAGATGCATCCAAACGGATGAGAATAAGCACAAGAAAAAAAGTCAGAACAAGAGGAGTGAGCTGCACTTGAAAGTGGGAAAGTTGATAAAAAAAGAAAAACTTTGTGAGCATAAACATCCCAGCTGCTGCTGATCATGAGACAGAAGACATGATGATTCTGTCTGGATGTGGACTGAAGAATATTTCACAGCAGCTCTGATTATTTATTAAATGTTTTGTTAAATGCACAAACCTTCACTTCTGTCCTGTTGTCTCTGGTTCACAGCCTTTCAGTCCAATAGTATCCTATAATTAGTTGTTGTAGTCATATTTACATTTGATAATTTCCCATTGAGAGCAAAACAAATCTTAATCTGCTTGTCTGATAGATTTCTGGTCATAACTGGGCCGAATGCTGAAGTCTGAACTTAACCCTAACCCAGCTGCTTCTGCTGAGTGAAGCTTGAGGCTCATCAAAGGCACAAGAACACCTGAGTGGCAGTAATTGAACCTAAAAGGTGAAACTAATCTATGAGACAGACTCATTCCATGCAAAGCCAGATGTTTCAGCCTTTATTTGTTATAATTGTGATGATTCTGGCTACAGCTGATGAAAACCCCACATTCAGAATCTCAATTAAAATATTATGCAAAGGTTCAATATTCTAGACTCAAAGTGTCGCACTCTAATCAGCTGATGAGTCCAGAACACCTGCAGAGGGTTCCTGAGCCTTTAGATGGTTTCTCAGTCTGAGCTGGATTACTGACATAAGTGGACTTTTACACCAGATTCTCATTTCTGAGTTTCACCTGTAGACCACATTAGAACTGGCTCTGCTAACAATACTTAGATTATTCAGAGCTTAACTAGATTATATTAGACTAATAGCAGAGTCCTTAAAGAACAGTTTGTGGTTGGTTAAACCTTTATTTGATCTGTGACAGTTNNAAGTCGATGACGCGAGACTTCTTTTTATAGTTTATATATTTAATAAATCAAAACGTCCGTAACACAAGCATAATTACAAAACAAAAATAACTCTTCTGCCTATATAGGAGGTCGGCTATCTTTCGTGTAGTCACGGTCAAAGACTGCTGCGCTCTGAACTCCTACGCACTTTTTTTGAAACACAGCTTTGCGGCGTGACGTCATGCATATTAATTTACAGTAGTTAAACAATATCAAATTGCTAATTAACCCTACAATAACCATAGCCAGCTCTTCATATTCAACATAACATTATACATTACAAATTACAAATAAAATGATTCATTTATACTCAAAATGGCTCTAACATATCCGGCCCCTAATTGTGTGGACATAAGATCTACATCAATTACTCTAATCAAACAGAGCCATTTACATACTCAACCAAACGATAAATAACTTCTCAACTTTATCTTCAACCATGAATGATCATCTTAACGGCACTTAAAGTCCATTTACACTGCTTCATGCAACAAACACAACTTGGTAATAGGTCTTTCAAAGACACTGCTCTTCGTCTGTACTTGTACACTCCGAACATTGCCTTTAGAATCTGGCATTGTCTTGATGATGCGGCCTATCGTCCATGAGCTTCGTGGACTTGAAGGTTCCACAATAAGGACAATGTCATCCACTGTGAAGTTCCTCTTCAACTTGGACCAGCATTGTCGTTCCTGTAACAGGGGTAAACAGGGTAGTCCACCTGTGCCAGAACAGGTCAGAAAGGTATTGAATTTGTCTCCAACGTCTTCTCCCATACACATCATTTTTCTCAAAGACCCCTGGTGGCATTGCAGGTTTGGCTTTCATGAGTAGTAAATGATTTGGAGTGAGTGCGTCGAGATCATTCGGATCTTCTGACATCTTTGTTAATGGCCTGCTGTTTATTATAGATTCTACCTCACACAACAGTGTATGTAAGCCATCATCATCCAAAACCTGTTGTTTCAGCAGAGCTCCAAGCACTTTCCTTACTGTTCGAATCTGGCGCTCCCAGATACCACCCTGATGAGAGGCACCAGGAGGATTAAAGCTCCACTTGATCCCTATTTTCATCATTTCTTCTTTTATCTTAAAGTCATCTATTTTCTGTATGGCTTCCCGCAACTCCCTTTCTGCCCCAATGAAATTTGTTCCATTGTCTGACCTCATAGTGGATACTTGCCCTCTTCTGCTGATGAAGCGGCGTAATGCATTGATGCATGCATCCGTGTCCAAAGAGGGCGCAATCTCTAGATGAACCGCTCTCATGGTCAGACAAGTAAATAGGACACCATACCTCTTGACTGTGACCCGTCCTCTTTTTACTTGAAATGGACCAAAATAGTCAACACCAGTAAATGTAAAAGGTGGGTTATCTGGTGTCAGTCTCTCCAATGGCAAATCTGCCATTTTTTGCTCACCAGTCTTAGCATACAGTCTGCGACAGGTGTAGCAATCTGCAAGCATCTTTCTTATGGCAGGATTCACTTGCGGGATCCAATACTTTTGTCTGAGTCGTGCCATAACATGATTCCGCCCACAGTGACCAACCTGCTGATGCGTGTGCCGGAGAATAAGTGTGGAAATCTGGAAATCTTTGTGCAAGATAGCTGGATGTTTAGCCTCCTCTGGCATAGCAGCCTTACACAGCCTTCCTCCAACTCTCAACACTCCGTCATCAAGATAAGGATCCAGTTTGTATATGTGGCTACTTTTTTTAACTTGGTTTTTTTTCTGTAACAGAGTCTTGATCTCGTCTCCATATTTCAACTGTTGACTGTAGCGAATGAGATCATGTTCAGCATTTGTTAAATCCTCCACGTCAACTGAGAAGTTTTTCATGCTCTCCTTATATTTCTGCATTTCCTGAGTTATAGCAGCATGTTGTTCATTCTGTTTGTCATCTGAAGCTTTCATGGATCCTTGCAGCTCTGCTCTTTTTTGGCTCAATTTCATCAGGATCCCCTTGAAATGAGTGAACCATGCTACTGCCTTCTTTAATCTGTGCCAATCAGAATAATATGCAATAAGCTTGTCGAAAGCCTTTTCATCTTCTTCCGTTCTGATGACATAAGACACAGCATTCCTTTTGATCTCTGGATCCTCTTCTGACAATGCACTTGTTTGGTCTGGTCTAACAGGCCACTCAATGTTTGGTCTCAGCAGGTAGGAAGGGCCTTTTATCCAGTTCTCACATTTCATAAGGTTCTCTGCTGTCAAACCTCTTGACACGTGATCTGCCGGATTATCAGCTGAATTCACAAATCTCCACTGTGTCGGTTTGGAGGCCTCTCTTATCAGTGACACTCGATTCGCTACAAACGTCTTATATCGAGCAGCATCATTTGCAATGTATTTCAAAACGGTCATACTGTCCGTCCAAAACAACGACTCTTCTAGTTGCATGTCCAACTCTTGCTTTAACATCCGATCCATTTTGACTGCCACAGTTGCGGCTGTAAGTTCCATTCTGGGTACGGTTATTTGTTTGAGTGGTGCCACTCTGGACTTGGCTAACACTAATGAACAGGCCTTCTGCTCGTGTTGGTTGGTCAACACCAGATAGGTCACTGACCCATAACCGTCCTCACTGGCGTCCGAAAAATTATGCAGCTGTGCTGTCTTGATGGGTCCAAAGCTTGCTGTCTTGAAACATCTCTTAACTTTAAAGCTGGAAAGCTTTTGAAGATCAACCGTCCATTTTATCCATCGTTTCAGATGCTTCTCTGAGATCATCTCATCCCACCCTGTCTTGTCCTTACAAAGATCTCTTAAAAGCAGCTTTGCTTGTAATAAAACTGGTGACAAGAATCCGAGAGGATCATATACTGAGCCAACGATCGATAAAATTCCTCTTCTGGTGGGGGGTTTGCTTTGCACTTTGACGTTGAATGAGAATGTGTCAGTTTCAGCACACCAGTTCACCCCCAAGGCTCGTTCTACAGGCAACAACCCACTGTCCAAATCTAGAGTCTTAACTTCAGTTGCTCTATCTGTCTCCGGAATAGATGTCAGAAAGACTCTGGAGTTACTCATCCACTTTGTTAAGTTAAATCCTCCTTTGCTACAGAGTGATTTTAAATCACTGGCCAGAATGATTGCTTCTTCGTCTGTCTCCACTGAGGTCAAACAATCAAGGTCATGGTCAAGGTCAATTTATTTATAAAGCACGCTTATCGTTGCTCACGCAACCCAAAGTGCTGTACATACACATTCATAATGAACATGCCAACACAATAAATAAACTAAAAACATAAAACAGCAAGATAAAAGAAGAAAAATAAAAACACACATAAAACAGTTTAATAAAAGATCCATAAAAGAATAAAAATTAACCATCATTAAAAGCCAGGTCAAAGAAATGCGTTTTGAGTTGTGCCTTAAAAGCATCCAAACTCTGAGATGACCTGAGCTGCAGATGAAGGTTGTTCCAAAGCTTTGGACCGGCCACAGAAAATGCTCTATCACCTCGCGTCTTAAGGCGAGCATTTGGAATCGACAACAAGGACTGGGAACCTGACCTCAGATTCCTGGCAGGAGTGTAAGTTAACAATAAGTCATCAATGTAAGGTGGGGCCAGACCATGAAGAGATTTAAAAACAAAGAGCAATAGTTTGAATTGAATCCTATACTGGACCGGTAACCAGTGGAGGGAAGCAAGCACTGGGGTGATGTGATCACGCTTCCTAGTACCTGTTAAAAGACGAGCTGCTGCATTTTGCACCAATTGCAGACGATTTAGAGACGAGTGGTCAAGGCCATAATAAAGGGAATTGCAGTAGTCCAGCCGACAAGAGACAAACAAATGAATAACCTGTTCAAAGACAGCCATCGGCAAATATTGTTTGACTCTTGCCAGTTGCCTCAGATGATAAAAACCAGACTGGACCACTGCACTTATCTGTCTGTCATATTTAAAGGAACCATCCATAAAGAAGCCAAGGTTTTTCACATAAGGTTTTATAAAATCAGAAAATGGACCAAGGGGACTTACGACGCCCCTTAACTGGTCTCCACAACCAAAAACCACAACCTCAGTCTTCAAGTCATTCAGTTTCATGAAGTTAATTGACATCCACTGTTTAACATCTTCCAAACAGGCCATTAGAGAAGCAGATGAATTTGGAGTTAGTGGTAAATAAATCTGAAGATCATCTGCAAAACAATGAAAAGTAATGTTGTGTTTGGCAAAGATGGAGGCAAGGGGCAAAATATATAGAGAAAAAAGTGCAGGCCCCAGAATGGAACCCTGGGGAACCCCACTATCAACAGGTGCCACTTGAGATTTAAACTTCCCCAAATGCACAGAAAAAGATCTGTCCTGTAGATAAGACTGAAACCATTTAAGAACGGTTCCCCTTATTCCAACACAAGACTCTAGTCGAGACAACAGAATATCATGATCAATAGTGTCAAATGCAGCAGATAAGTCCAGCAGCATTAAAGCAGCAGAATTTCCAGCATCACTGATCATCAGTAAATCATTAACCACTCGTAAAAGAGCACTTTCAGTGCTATGTCGTGCCTTAAAACCTGACTGAAATTTGTCAGAAATGCAATGCATGGTTAAATAATCCTGCAATTGAGAATGAACCACCTTTTCTAGCACTTTTGACAAAAAGCTAAGTTTGGAAATAGGTCTATAGTTAGAAAGGCAAGTTGAATCCAGACTTGGCTTTTTTAAAAGGGGATTCACCACAGCTTGTTTAAAACACAACGGAACACAGCCTGAGGTGAGAGAACAGTTGATTAGTCTGTGCACAACAGAAGCAATACTGTCAAAGACCTGCTTAAACATGCGAGGAGGAATACAATCCAGAGGACAAAGAGAAGGTCTCAAATGATGGACAATGTCAGATAATTCCTCTAAAGAGACAGGTTGGAATTGACACCAAGATGTTAAGCAAGCTGGAAAGCAACTAGGGTCTAAAATAGAAGATATAGAAATGGAAGACCTAATCTGTGAAATTTTCCCTACAAAAAAAGACAAAAAATTGTCACATAGCTTTTGGGTAGGTATAAGACTACTACCCATGCTAGGATTCACAATGCTGTTAAAAGCTCTAAAAAGCNTTGCATCTGACCCACCTTAGGTCTGGTCTAGTGTAAAAACTACAACACCTAGACTCTTCAGACCTGGGTTAGATTATTCTACATTAACAACAGATCCATCAATTCCAGGCGGTAATTTGTGAAAACTTTAGTTCAAACAAGGCTACTTTTTTCTTTTTTATTATGAGTTTGGATTATCATAGTAACATATTTTTCAATTTAATGGGTTGATGTTGAAATTTCAAGAGTTCTGATTGGTCACCCATGAAATAAAACATTTTACATTTTATAATTACAGCAGCTTAAAGATACTGGGGGTGGAAACATTAGAGGGAATTAAACTTTCTGAATTAAAAACTTAAAAAGGGAACCAACTTCAGCTTCATATAAAATAAAGAGCAACAACATAAATAAACAAAACAAAAACAGCAAAATGAATGAGAAAAATAATCAAATTTAAAATTTGCATTGCATTCTAAATAAGTTCAGGTTACCAATTTCAGGATAATGCATACTGGTAAAATAGGACAGGGTGTGTAAATACAGGTGTGTGTGTGTGTGTGTGTGTGTGAAAAGTGTCAACATCCCCCACACTTTTGAGAAGCTTGCAACGCCCCTGAGCGGGGGCTTCCCGCATGCGCGCTTCATTATCACTCTGAATGCGGAGGAGTTAACAAGCCTCTGACTGAAGCTGTTTTATCTGTTTCCGTCAGCTGTGATGAGCGCAGCGCACACACACACATACACACTGCTGCCACGCAGCTTTTTGTTTAATAAGGAAGAGACCGCGGACTTCGCGCTTCTTTGACCCACCCAGCCGTTTCTCTGTTCCCGTCTGCTGTGATGAGCGCAAACACCGGGCAGACTTCTCCGCACTCCTTTGACCCGCCCACATCACTGATATATTCGCGCCAAATCTTTGCGCACATTTCTGAGACCGCCTATCACGTCCGCATTCCAAAGGGTGTCCTGGAAGACGTGTGTAAACAACCTGGCGGGGCCGGGGCCGACTGAGGCCGACCGATCGGAGCCGACCCGGTGCTAGTGTGTAAGTGCTTAAGGATACACCAGACCCATCCTTGGAAACCTTGGAAAAGAAGAATGCATTGGAAGGAGCCTTCAAATTTGGACAGCCATCACTGTGGTGTGGATGGTCTTTGAAGGCTGCAGCCTCTGAATCTGGCTAGGAGGAGCTTTAGGTGTTACAGGATTAGCCTAGCTGAATGTAAACACGATTCTAGGTTCTTGTTATCCACATAAATCTTTGATCAACGCTGTTAAAAGGGTGATAGTGGAAGAGGAGTTAATGAACCAGTGCGTTGCAGGGCTGCACCCCGCTCGGGCTGTGGCAACTGTTCTTCTTGCGTGCTGGTGGCGGTGGTTAGCAGGAACCGGAGGTGTCTAGTGTGTATAGGAGCCTCATTTCTGCCAGTGCATCCCAGGGCAGCTGTGGCTACAGTATAGCACATCAGCATGAGTGTGTGAATGTGTGTGCTATAAAGTACTTCAGAGTCTCCTGACTTGGAAAAAATACTATACAAATTTGCAATATTATGTTGCAAATATTGATCAGGTTGTGAAACTAAATGAGACGAATGGCTAAGTTGGTTTACATTACTCTACAGGAGGAGAACCTGGAAAATCAGCAGGACGACAACATGGACACATCCACCAATCAAAATGGACAGAATGAAGCTACTACCATAGCTGACATCAAACCCAGACCGGCGTCTCTGCCGCTGCCACCCTACGACCCTGATACGCCCATTGGTAAAGCCTGCTGAGCCGCTGCTGCATTTAGACTGATTGAACCTCTCTAATCTGAGTGGTTGGTTTGTGCAGGTGTGGAACATGTGAAGATGGGTTACTACTGTCGCGTCTGCTTCCTGTTTTACTCCAACGAAGACACAGCTAAGAAAACCCACTGCAGCAGCCGCGTGCACTATGACAAGCTGCAGGTGAGACACGTTTCACCAAAACCTCATTGATGGTTCTAACCTAATCATGTCATTGATTTGAGGATGACTTGTTTCAGAAACATCTGGAGAAAGAACAGACAAAAGCTGTGAAGAAGGTGAAGAAGACTGCCTGAGGCTCTGAGAAGGAAGAGGACTTTTTATTTAGTTTGTTCTTTAGACGTGTGATGTTTTTAGATTTTAGTCTGTTGCCGTGACTACGTCTAGGGCTCTGTCTCCATTCCAGTAGGAACTGAATGTTTACCAGAATAAATGGATTCCTCAGATGTGACACAATTTTTATTTAAAAATTAACCAGTTATCACAAGAAAACTACAGTAAAATCAAACCAACTACTGTATGTGTCAAAGGTTTTCATCAAGTACCCATAATACTTAGTTCATCCACGGGTCCTTCCCTGTCTTCTCCTGAAACAAAACAGAGCAGGTGTTAAGAATTGGCTAATGCTAGCTGGGTGGTAAAACAACTGGTTTCCACAGCAACCTGGTACTTCCTGTAGTGCTCTGGTGTGCTGCAGTGGAGCAGCTTGGCTTCATCCTCATCACTGAAGATCAGCTGACACAGATTACAGAAATAACCAACGACTGGGCGCACAAATTCCGCTCCTGCAACACAAACATCGGAGGGACAGTGAACACACCGCAGCATCTGTAAAGCTTAGAAACAACTGTTTTAATAAATCCTCTGACCCAAAATACTAGCCAAACTCCTTCAGAAAGGCCAGCTGCTAGGAAATGAAAACCACTAGACTACATGAAATATTTGGACTAACACATATTCAGATTAATTTAACCTAAACAAACAAAAAAAACATGAAACTTACCAACTGGTGTGGCAGGTTTCTTGGGTTCTGCTGGGCTGTTGGCTGGTGCAGACTGTTGGTCCATGTCAGCGTTCTGAAAGCAGACCTTAGATCAGTTCTGAGCTGATGTTCTTGTGTAGTGCAACTGACGTTTAGTTGTGATCATAGATGATTCAGATTAAACTTTTACACAAAATTCAACTCATTAGGAATTATGTTAACAGGTAAACAGGACGTGTTTAAAGCAAAGATCACACAGACTCCGCCCATGTTCTTTTTAAATCTGCCTAAACAGATAAGCACAGATCAAATTTTAAGGGCACAGAAGGACAAAATGAGGAAGTAGTGAAATTAAAGTCTAATGTAGGTTATATGACATTTCTGCAGCAGAACACTAGGAACTTCCTGCACTCCTTCACAATAAAAGCCTCAAAAATATATCAACATTTTGAATAATTTGTGTTTTCTACTAAAACTATGAGAGTCACAGATTGTCTTTAGCTCCAGTTATAATGACTTATTGGGACAGCCTGTGTTGCTTTCAGACAAAAAAGAAACAAAACTTTTAGGCAACAAACTGAATCAGAATTAAAAACAACTTGTGGAAGGATTAAGATTAGATCATAAATCTGAGCTGCCACTGAATTAATCAACTCTAACCTACAGATTATATTTCAGCAGCTTTAACCAAACACCTGATGGACAGATAGCGGTCCAATCAAAACCTGCGTGAAGATAGTCAGAACCCAAACCTGAATCTGATGATAAAACCCTGTTCTGGGTTTTTCTGCAGTCAGAATAAAAGTTCTCTCAGCATCTACAACACACCTGAGGTCAGAAATGAACAGTAGTTTGACATTCAAGCTTACCTGTTGTGGTTCTGGATGATCCATTTTGTGTGAATCCTTTAGTTCTGGCTGAGCTGTTTCTGTTTTCATCTTGGTGTCTGATGAAGGTTCTTCAGGATGTTCAGCCTCCTGAGACTCGATGGTCTGTCCAGTTCTTGCTACTGTTCTGGTCTTTGATTCTTGTCTGGATGTGGACTTGTTCTTTTCAGCAGTTCTTTGAACTGGTTCCTTCTCTGGAGTTGTTTTGAGCTCCTGATCTTCATTTTTTTTGCTTGTCGAGTCAATTTCTGATGTGTTCTCAGCTGTCTCCATCTCTGAAATCTTGTCAGTCTCTTTTTCCAGAGTCTTTCCCATAGACTCCTCCCCCTCTCTGGACCAGGTCTGGTCCAAGTCAGAGGTGTCAGATTTGTTCAGTCCTCCATTCTTGTTGCTGTGGCTGCGGGCTGTGCCCTCCTCCTCCTCCTGACCTGATGGAGCGAACAATCTGAAAAGAGACGACAGGTCAGTGATGTGGAAGATGGGCAGGAAAGAAGGATGAAGCAATGAGGTGGTTCTGACCCGCTGGTGGACCCACTACTGATTCTTGAATCGCTGATGAGGACTGGTTTGGACTGGAGCTCTTTGTCAGCTCTTTGAGCCTCAGTGGGAGTTGACATCACCACAAAAACCTAAAATACAGAGAAAGAATCTGAAATCTCCCCGAAGAACCTGAACAGAACCAGCTAGACTCATCAGAACAGAGGCGGGTCAGAAAGGTTTGGTGGAAACGAGATTGAGATCTTTAGGAGATAAAACCTGTGATGGTACTCAACCAGAACCAAAAAAGATCCAATAATAAGTTTGGATGTGCATCAGAACATCATCTCTGGACCAGATCCAGTTTCTGGTCTAACTTAAATGTGCTCCAGAAACAAATCTGGCACTGACCAACAACTCCCAACATCTTAAGTCTCGGTCAAGAACAGTTTGGGTTAGAAAACTCACCTTGGACCCATCAGAATCAGCAGCAGCACCTGTAACAGACCAGAACATCAGAGACTGATTCAAACTGAACACTGTGTTTTACTGTAGAAGGTCTACCTTCATCATCACAGTCCACCTGATCCAGGGTGATGCAGGTGTCCAGGTCCACAGGGAAGCCCTCATCCTATCCAGAGACAAAACACATCAGGGATCAGAACCAACACGGCTCGCCTTCAAATCCACTTTCTGTTTGCATCAGAACTGGTACTGGTCCGAGGCAACCTGGAAGGTCCAATCAGACCAAGAGTTCTGACAATAACAGCTGGACAAGGGGACACACATCTGCCGCTCAGCTCGTCAACATTTTAACCAAAACGGTTCAGACGAATGCCCAAAAATAAAAACCAAACCAGGTCAGCCACTCAGAAACCCAAACAATACATAAACTACTCAAGAATATTTCAGTCAAAATCAACAGAAAACCTGCAAAACTAAAAACATTTAAGGTTGAACGGAACCTCCTGACTTGGACTCGTTATTCTGTAACATGGACTGAACATCTGGACTAACCTGATTTCACTTAACCAGCACCTAAACATCCTATAATTGATTAACTATGTTCTGAATCTGAAAAGGTTGTTAGAAACAAACATTAAACATCAGTTTCATCGTTCTTATGGAAAAACTAAAAACAGGTCCTCAGATCCTAGGATCACAGGAGGGTTAAAGACCTAAAGACCAGAGGACATCTGAGGAAGTTTCATCTGTGTGTTCCTAAAGTTTTACCTCTTCCTCCTGAAGGTCTGAAGCTTCCTCTTGTTCTTTCTCCTGCTCCTTCACTTCACTCATCTTCCCCTCCTCTCCACATTTCTCCTGACCAGCCTCAGTGTGCTTCACTTCCTCCTCCTTTACCACCCCTGCCTCTTCCCCCTCCTCAGTCTTCATGCCCTTCACCCCCTCTTCACCTGTTAATGAGCATTTTTGTTAAAGTTTTTATTTGAAGGTTTGTTTTGTGTTCTGATCCATGTTTGTTGCTACCTTGCTCAGGTGAATTCTTTCTTTCTTTGGAACCGTTTGTTTCCTCCTCCTCCTGAGTTTCTACATCATCGTCATTTACATTCTCTCCGTCCTCTGCGATGACCTCCATCCCCTCGATATCGCTCTCCTCTCCTGACAGCCTGAAGGAATCAACACCTTCTCTCAGAAATTGTCTGGTTCTTGTGTAGATTCTGGTTCTGGTGTGAACTGAACTCACCCATCTTCAACACACATCTGTTCTTCAGTATCTTCAGGTTCAGATTTTATCCCCGTGTCTGCAGAGAGCAGCAAACTTTTCAGAAACTCCTTCAGAATCTGATCAAAAAATACGTTGTTGCAAATGTAAACAAAAGTTCAATCTGAACCCAGAACCAGAGGAGACCTGGGTCCATCCTCGCAGCTTCTACAGTAACCAGAATGTTCAGGACCAGCCAGAAGCTACAGGTCAGATTACTGTGCTGCTTTTATAAGAACTGAAGAAAAGTTGAACAGACAAGTGGGTCAAACCTCCCTCAGAACCATAAGAGACACTGATAAAGTTCTAAGGAGGCTTCTACTGCTCAGGGAGGTTCTGTTGGATCTTCTGGTGGTTTAAGTTCTTCACCTCACTGGTTGTGTGTTTTATTTAAATAATGATAGTGTGACACTTTCATCTGAAGTTACAGAACTTTCGGTACCAGATCCGGTCTGTCCAGAGGCAAAGGTTTTGTAATTATGTAGAAAACACCTGCTGGTCATAAACTGGTCCCATGTGTGAGTGTGGCGTCTCCACGTGTCCCTGTGATAGACGGGCAACCTGTCCAGGAGCATGTCCAACTCTCACCCAATGACTGCTGGAGCAATGAGCTCCACCGTGATCAGGATCAAGCAGAAGATAGATGATTCTAACTCATGTATTCATGAAAGAGGAGACGTGTGTGCAGATGTGTGGTGTAACCGTTCGGTCACAGAAGGCGTTGGTTTTGTTTTGCTCTAAGGTTGAGTTGTCTCACCTGGTTTCTCAGAGTTGTCTTTAGACTGGTCCTTCTTAAAGAGGCTGCTGGACTTTTCTTTGGAACTGGATGTTGTTTCTTTGCTGGATTTGTCTCCAGATTCTTTTCCGGTCTTTTCCTCTTTGCAGTTCTTGTCTCTGGACCTGGACCTGGTTCTTTTGTCTCTGCTGATCTTGTCTCTGGACCTGGACCTGGTTCTTTTGTCTCTGCTGGTCTTGTCTCTGGACCTGGACCTGGTTCTTTTGTCTCTGCTGGTCTTGTCTCTGGACCTGGACCTGGTTCTTTTGTCTCTGCTGGTCTTGTCTCTGGACCTGGACCTTTTGTCTCTGCTGGTCTTGTCTCTGGACCTGGACCTTTTGTCTCTGCTGGTCTTGTCTCTGGACCTGGACCTTTTGTCTCTAGACCTGGTTTTGGACCCATCATCTCTTCTGGACCGTTCTCTGGATCTAGACCTGGTCTTCTGGTCTCTGCTGGACTCACTGCTCCTCATAGTCTTGGTTGGTTCCTCTTCGTACCTTTTGGCCATTGAAACCCTCCTGGGGGACAGAACAGACCAGGACCTTCATTACTAACCGATGAGTGGATCAGAATCAGAGAAACCGTTTCATGTGGACCTGGTCCCACTCACATGAGGCTCTTGTACTCAGAAGAGAAACCGACACTGATGAAGTCATTATTGATCCTCAGAGTGTTGGACATGTAATAATTGACTAACTTCTGAGCATCAGCAGAGAACTTCATCTCAACGGAAGCCTGAAACAGGAAGTTACAAAGGTTTAGAGTCTGGACCCTTGATGGAGTTCAGCTTGCAGAGTTCTGGTTTCTGTAGAACCAGGATCCATCAGATCAGCTGAATGTAAATAAGAATCAGTTTTAACTTGAAGCTACGGAAAGTCTGAGATGACGTTGATTCAACAGCAGTGAATGAATTATTGTTGGGTTTAACAAACATGAAACATTCCTCTAAAATGGGTATCAGGTCTATCAGGACTGAAACAGTTAAAAAATTAGTCCAAAGAAAAACTCCTTCAGACCTTCAGAGAGTCTAGACCCACAAACAGATTACAGGGTTAGACTGGATCAGAGGTTCTGGACCAGGACTACAGAGTCACAGGAAAATCCAAACTTGTTTTCATGAGATGTCAATATGGATTTAAAGTTCTGCCTTCCTATGTGGCTAACCCAGCTCTGTTCGAGCTCACCTTGGATGGCAGGTAGAGAGTGTAGAGTGGCTCGCCGAAGCGTTTGATGATGCTGATCAGATCTGAGAGGCCATCTTTTCCTCTCGGAGCCGGAGTGAAAGTCACCACCTGAGAGCTCTGAGGCAAACATCATCACAGAAAATTACTTCTTCAGGTGGGACAGATGGACAGAGAGACACACAGAGACAGACAGGTTCTACCTGCAGGAAGCTGAAGGTGTTGGAGATGCTGAACTCGATCTGCTTTGCCGTCACAGCTGAATCAGAGTTGCTGTAAAACTTCACCAAGTCCTTGGCCTGGTCAGCAGAACCCAGCTCCACAAAGGCCTGCAGCAATCACATTTACTGTTAAATGCATGCATACACACGCACGCACTAGCAAGTGTGTGAGACATTGTGATGACCTGTGAGACTCACCACAGATGGGAACAGGAGGATTTTGCCTATTTTCCCAAATGGTTCCACGAGTTCTCGTAGATACTTCTCGTCCACAGCCTGAGCTGAAAACTTTGCGCACACCACTCTCCCTCTGTCTGAAGTCTGACACACACACACACACACACACACACACACACACACACACACACACACACACACACACACACTGAGGTCCAGCAGCATCAGCAGCTGAGCTAATTTCAGATCTGATCCGATCTTTACCTTCTGCAGCTTGTTGGTTTGTGATGCTGCTGGACACAACAGACATGCTGTTAGAACAAAAACATGGAGCAGAACCACACACACATAAATGAGGCAGACCCACCTTGGTTCCTACCGATTCTCTGAGCTGATGGAGCAGGGCCGGATGCATCCTTCCTTCTCCCTGATTGCCCATTGTCACTAGAAAAAGACAAACATGTAACTCATGATAAATCATGTTGGGGGTTCAGCTGATCTCAGATCAGCACTGAATCTGCAGTTTTATGCTGTTAGATGATGAGACTGAAATGATGTTTTAGTAAAATGTGAGATGATGACATTACTGACCTGCTGACACGACAGTCCCAGGCAGGAAACCTGAGGAGACAAGATTCATGACAACATGAAACTACAGTGTGTGTGTATCATCCTTCTTTTGGGTACAAGTACATGGGATTAGACCAATACTTGCATTCCCTATTGTGTGTGTGTGTGTGTGTGTGTGTGTGTGTGTGTGTGTGTGTGTGTGTGTGTGTGTGTGTAACTCACTGCTGCAGCAGCCTGAGCTGTCCGTCTGCATGGACAGTGCTGTTAACATGCTCATTCCAAACCTGAAACACAGACAGGAAGTGAGTCTGCCGCCATCTGCTGAATTTTCAACTACAGCCCTACGCGGGACTATTTTAAATCCCGCTCCTGCTGAAGTTCTGACCGCTACTGCCGGCTCCTGCCTCTCCTGTGTATGGAGAGGCAGGAACCAGTGGTAACGGTCAACAAGAAACAAG
Source organism: Aphyosemion australe (assembly GCA_006937985.1). NCBI lineage: Eukaryota > Metazoa > Chordata > Actinopteri > Cyprinodontiformes > Nothobranchiidae > Aphyosemion > Aphyosemion australe. The sequence continues at coordinate 2,136,758 of SSNS01000026.1, forward strand.
GTTTACACTAGGGGTTAGCCGAGGTATCAAACTGATATTTACCATTTTTATATATCAGTACCGGCCGCTATACCTCCTCAGTAAAGCCGATTTAAAGTCAGGCCAATCCCGGGCAGCCCGGTGCTGCTGTAGAACTTAAAGGTGGAATATGGAACAATTTAATAAAAAGCTATATTTTTTTAAAGCTCATACCCCCACAGGGCATTTAGAAGTGTGCAGAATGAATGTACAGATTTCCCTTTAAAAGTTATATTTAAAAAAAAAATCAAACTATGACCGCTACATATCGGCATCAGTATCAACAATAGAAAAACCCATATCGGTCAACCTAGTATATACTAGATCTCAACAATCCCAAAAATGCAACTCGAACCTTAAATGACCAGGACTTGAAGCCTGAACCCAGCCAGCCTGACATCATCACATGCAACTCTTGACTGAGCCTGAGTTTTTTTTTCCAATGGAGTACATGCCAGCTGTGACAAGACATTAGATGTGGATGATCTCTTTATCAGATTCAGCATCACCCTGAGTCACCCTTCTACAGCTGGATCCCTCACCCGTCTGTCTCACCCTCTCTGATGGAGCTCCCAAACTCACCATTTCTGTTGGCTTTCATACAAGCTGATCAGTGGTAATAATATAAGCAGCTAGTTACGTTACAAGGCTGATGGAGCTGTTTCTTACCTTGCAGATGACTTAAGCAGTTCCAGCTGGGGGTACGCTCAGCTACCATTGTGCAGGAAGCTGCTGCATTTAATGAGCCATTTCCCTAGTCTGTCTGACCCTGGCACTCCTTTGCTGTTCTCATAAATCTAATATTCTTTTCTTCAGTTTCAAATTCTTCACCCTTTATTTTGTTATCTACCTCAGCTGCACTCTCCATCTTCTAGTGGACCCGTGGGATACCTATCCCATTGCAGGGCTCTACTTCCAACCACCGCATCATCACCTGTAACCCCCCACAGGCCCCAACAACCACTCCCCTGTAGACCGCTGGCATAGGACAGGTGAACTTACCTTCACTGATAGCACTGTGATAAAGCACAGAGAGCACGAGTACGGGAACACCTGCGGAGGCACACCGTGGAAGTCCTCAGCTTGTTTCTTAGACGGCACCGAGGAAATGGGCTGAGTGGCACTGGATGACCCGGAGCAGTGGCGGAACTCATCAGGAGGAGCAACGGTTCTGTTATCTGCTCTCTCAGCATCTGAGAAACGAGAAGGTCGAGGTCCTTTCTGTGGGCCGGCTGGGCTGCAGGAAGAAACCACCTTACCATACTTGGAGGTGTGTGGCCTGTGGTCACTGTCCAGAGCAGCTCTGGAGGAAGAAGAGGATGGCGGTATTACCGGACGAGCCGTCATGTGACCCCCCTGGAAGTTCAGGAGTGGCTCAGAAGCAGGAGAAGTATATGGGATCTGCTGGAATGGGTACTGGACTGGCTGGCTGCGGAGCTTGTCCCAGTCTCCGGAGGTGAAGCTGGAAGTGGGTCGTTGGGAGGAGCTGAAGTTAGAGAAGGAGGAGGAGGAAGGTGGAGAAGCAGCTGTGGGAAAACAAGGTTTGACAGTTCCCTTATTGCCCTTGATCTGTCGAATAATGTTTGGGAGAGACTCAACGGTCAAGATGTCTTCAGGCATTTTGGCAAGAACAGCAAGGTCTTTAGGCTCCAGCCCACAGCTGGTCAGGAGGCTCAGCACGCTGTCCTGAGCACTCGAACCTGGCGGCAGAGCTGCTGAGCTCCTGGAAGACGAGGAGGCTGAGGACAAAGACCCCTGGGACCATCCGTACAAGTCGCTGTCAGCTGCAGTGCTGTAAGGTCGTGGATTGGGTCGGTGGTCCGAGTCAGATGGTGGCCGTCTGTTTGGGTACATGATGGGACTCTGTGGAAAAATGCTAGGGGGGTGGGGTGGGGTGTTCCTGTGGACAGAAATGTTCAGGAAGAAACAAGCTTTAAAGTGTGAAGCTGGAAAATGAGTCGTCATGAGAGAAGACAAAGAAAGATCTGCTGTCTGGCAGGTGAAGAACCAAAACCTCAGAGTATCACCTGCATTTAATAACATCAGAGGTCTGAGGGGGACTTAACATCTGTAATGAATCCCAAACCTGAGCTGCAGCTAAAGATCGTCTCAATGCAGGTCTTACCTCACCTGCTCAGGTGTGCTCACCTGTGAACATCACCCAGATGTATCTGCATCCCACATGTCCACCCAGGCTAACTTAAACTAATCTGATGTGACACCATAATAAAAACAAACAAAAGTGAAAGTAGTTCTGGGAGTTTGGTAATAAAAATAACAAAGGAGTTACCAAAAATAGATCACTGATGCACCAGGATTCAGAACCGTTAACAAACCCAAAACCACCGAGCAGAACATTTAACAGAATAAAGCCAAGATATTTGATGTTTTACCTAATCAAGCAGCAGGTATAATCTAGACCTCCATGACCTCTGACCCCTCAGATGGCATCGCATCCAGAATCATTCTTTATCAACAGAACCATAGACCACAGATGACTTTTGGAAACCTTCCTCGGGCTCGACAGAAATACTCCCAATACTTTACCGAGCAGACGAGAAGCCTGATTTTGACCCAGTCCAGAGGTGACATCAACTTCTGGGTTCCACCTGGGATGGACAAGAACCACAGTAGAATCATGGATAAGGCAGATCAATGTTTTATGCTTGCTGGATGAATGGACTCCATGTGCTCCACGAACAAAAGCTGCCTCCCGTCAGCACCAGTACAAAGCCAGGTGATATGGGTTTGGATCAGGGCAGCATTAATGCAGACAAGTTCAGCAGAGAAACATCTGCTGCCTTCAAGACCACTTCTGTTCCAGGAATGTCCACAGTATGGGTCCTGGACCAGTTCTCTACAGAGCTCACCCACATTACAAAGACAGAGGAAGAAGGGGACACGTTCTGGACTGGTCCCCACAAGCCTGGAGGAGGAAGAACCAACAATCAATGTGCCCAGACTGACCCAGATCTGTTGGACATCCTGCAGGAAGAACTCAACCAGACCTGAAACGTCATCATCAGACTGACACCATCGTCAGGAACAAGCTGGACCTGGTTTAATGGATTTGTTTCATATCCTAACAGATTAAATGAAGCCGATGAGATGAAACATGAAATATCTTGGCTTCTGTCTGAAAGAAAGCGATTCATTTAAAATAAAACAAAAACAGACAGCTAACCCTGACAATAAGTGTATTTAAACATGCTTAATCCATCTCAAACATGTTTGTGTTTCTTCATACCTATAAACGTTTAGCAGGAACGAGGATTACAGTTTTTCTCTATTGGTTTGGCCCATTTCTTGAAACAGAAATGACATTCTCAAAATAACATGGACAAACCTCCAAACCTCTTGGCAAATGTTCACAACACTATAGCTCACCTGCAAAAGCTCATATCTCTTCCAGAACTGTTAGGTCAGGCTTCAATCTAAATCTAAATAGTCTAGTTTCACCTGACTGTCAATGACTGTCATCAATGTATCAAATATTCAAAGACATTCATATATGGTATTCATGGTACTATGTTCTTGACCAATGTTGACAATTGAACAGACAGTTGTGCATGCGAGTACTTATACAATGAAATCATGCTGACATGTTTTGGAGAGAATGATCATTGGACTGAGAATCAACTAATCAGTTTAGATGTACAAGATCTATTCATTTGGAAAATGTGCTAAATGTGGGCTACCTGTATAACTGTAGGCTACTTGTACTTAATCATGTGCAAAGATGCACTGAGACAATTGAGACATGTACTAAGGCATTTGCCGTTTGATTAAATGAATGAGAAATGCCATTCTGTTGTGAACATTTGCCAAGAGGTTTGGAGGTTTGTCCGTGTTATTTTGAGAATGTAATTTCTGTTTCAAGAAATGGGCCAAACCAATGGAGAAAAACTGTAAAACGGATCCTGTGAGTTTTTCTTTTTCTGCGTTTAGAGAAAAACTGTCAAAGCTGCTAATAGCGTTAGCTTCTACCGGAAGACTCACCTCAACTTAACGGAGAACACGTTCAGGTGAAACAACCAGCTAGTGAGCAACAAGCGCTCACTGATAATAAGCACGAAGAGTTGCTGTTAATGAAGGAAATAATTCAGAAAGTTACATATCAGGACGAAAATAACGAGTTAGCTTTTGCTTCTGTAGCTTCGGCTTTCTTCTGTTTGTTTATCTGTTTGCAAATAACGTCACAGCGCGCCACCGCCACCAAGCGGTAAGGAGTGGGTACTGCGATGCTGCGTGAACAAACATTCAGACGTTTCAGTTTGTGAAAATGAAACCCAGTTATGATAAAAAATAATATGTACTGTTCAGAAAATATGTTTTGTTAAAAACATTCAATTCAGTTGAGTTTATTCATGTTGCTCCATCTTAAAGCAGTAAAAAGCAACAAGTCAGTTCCATATTTAAGTCAATTGTTTAATTTAATTGTAATGAAATTAGATTCAGTAAATTATAAAATGTCAATTCATCAAACTGTCCCTAAATAAAGGGAATTGGACTAAATCTTCACGTCAGCACAATCCCACATTCTAAGTAGCACACGAGTAGACACAGAATGGAAACTCCCTTTTGACTGGAATAATCCTCCAGCAGAACCGTAATGGGTCTTCTGCATGGACATACCAGCAGGATTGGAACATTGATCATTTATATGGGAGATAAGCAGCAAGAACCGTAAATACAAACACAGAGTAAAGCCAGCACAGTGAGTTAATGTGGTCAGCATGTCCTCCAGCAGTTTGAACCCCTAGCAGCATAACTAAAGGGATGAACCAGGATAGCCCAAAGGAAAGTCTAAAGTTTGGACTATAGACAAATTATCTGCCTCATGGATGAAAACTGACAGCTGATTCTACAAGAGAGAAGTTAAGAACTAAAAGCTCTGCCTTTTAGAACCTCTGGAGGAACCACAAGTAAACCAGAGTCAGGTGCTCTGTAAGGGACATCTGGAACAAGAACATCTTTAACAGAAGATGGAGCTTGATCTTTCAGAACTTTGGAAAATTAGCAGTCAAAAAGAAACACAATTTTTTGCAGGGAACTAATTAAGTGTTGCTAAGTATATAATACTGGGACCCCTTTAAAAAATAAATAAATAAATGGTAGGTTGGAAATCAGATCTTTTAAAAATAAGTTTAAGTACAACAACCACAATAGAGGAATATATCCACTCATTAAAGACAGATCTGATTCATAAAGGACATGCTGAGCAAGGGGAGAAGACTTGTTGATGGTTTAGATGAGGCTATTGTCTCTGTTCAGATCAAACATCAACAGGACAGAAACTGTCTACAAATCAGGTTCTACTGTGGCTTCCGACTCTGTCTGCTCTGCTGATGACCCTTAGTGGGATCTTCTCTGACTGAGATTGTTTCATTTAAAAGAATTTCATGAACTCTTCAAAAGTTGGGCATACATAGGTCAGTGGTAGGTCTCGTCATCAGTCTGGCTACAAAGAAGATATCTTCTTGTTCTCTGATTGTGAATCCTGAGTTGTAGCTATGAGGAGAATCTCTTCAGATTAGATACAATTCTTCTAATTTTGTGGAACATCATTTTCTTTCTACGTAATCTAGTGATTAAAAACTAAATGATACACATAAAATAATTCTGACTGATGAGTGGTCTATTCAATAGAGACGATCAGAAAATAGCTAGTCCTCCTCCTTGGCCTAATGCACAAGGAATGTGAAAATATACATAACAGGATCCTCCTGGTTTCTGATTAATAAAATAATTCAACAAACGAAGATCAGTAATCAATTCATGAACAAAGACTGATATTTTCTATATTTAATAAATTACATCTGATAGGTTAATTGTTCTAGTAGCAGTGTTTATTGTTTTTATGATTTCCTGATATTATGATTTGCGGTTTATTTCATTTGGACCATGATGAGCAGACATGGTCTCAATGGAGAGACTAACGAAGCTGCAGAGGTTTGTAATACTACGATTTTGCTTCTATCATACTTTAAACAACTTTGAATAAATATATTTTTATTTTTAACCCTTAACCCATTGTCCTGTATAAAAGCTTTTATTTTTAAATTTAATTTTATTATATCTGGAGTCAGTTAATCATTTTTCAGCCTGTTATTTAGCTATAGAGTGTGTGGCTTTGTTTGTTTGGGCAGATGTTCAATAAAGTTCCTTTGGAAAACCACACTCAAATAAAAATAATGATGTGATTAGTTAATAATAAAACATGCAAACCGCACTAATACAAATTAATAAACACTTGAACTCAATTTTAGATAAAGAACATTTCTTATAAAACGAAATAAACAATAACATTCTTGAAAGACATACTGATTTAATGATTCAGCAGTTTTATGTAAAGTCAGATAATAAATTATAACTTTGTTTCTCAGAAATGCATTCTTCCTATTCTCAGTTGTTTTCTATCTGCCCCCCAACTCCAGAAAAAACCCTCAATTAGCCTTGTTTCTGTTTTTGTGGTGCAAATAACCCAACAGACTGTAAATAATCAGAAAATGACTTTACTACTGAAGTTTTTACTTTAAATAATATAGTACAAACATTTTAACAGATTTTAAAGAAGAAATAAAACAGAGGTTTAGCTCCAATAAAACTTTTGTAATTTCTGGACTTCATAATGAAAATGTTCTGAAGTCTCCAGAGCTCATCCTGATCCTTTAAACGGAACTACTCCTAAAAACACGTTTTCTTTTTCAGTTTAAATCAGTTTTTCTGTCAGATCAGACCAAAGACTGTATATGAGGATCAGACTCTCACGGGTTGTCTCGACCAGCAGGTGGCGCTGTGTACCTGCTTTTACATCCACACAGGTAGCTGCAGGACGTTTGGTTTAAAGTCACCGAGATTCATGGAACTGCTGGTGAAAAACTCAACTTTGATTACACACACACACACACACACACACACACACACACACACACACACACACACACACACACACACACACACACACACACACACACACACACACAATACAAGTAAAAATTAAACACTACGTGATGATTCAATCTGTGTTAATCTAAAAAGAGCTAAAGGTTAATTTAATTAAATTTAAACACTTTGAGCTTTAAATATTAGTGAAACAATTGACAGTAATACATAAACAAAATAAACACGTCACAAAATGTTAAATGAAATAAATGAAAAGTTATTTAAGTAGAATAATTAAAAGGTTTAAGAAAGAAACAAATATCCTCTCAGTTTTACACCAGTTACACGAAGGACACAACATAAAAAGATCTCATGTGGATTTCAAACGATTAAATTCATTAAAAAATAAACAGAAAATTGTGTTTAAACACATAACAATTAAATATTTTCAGATTTGTCTATAAATCTGACTCTTATGTTGACTTTAGATCAGTATATAAATTCAGTTCATGGATGAAAAAGATAAAAACGCCACTGATGTTTAACAGAACCAACACAAAGTTTGGATATTTGACTATAAATGATTTTATTTCTGTCCTGTTTAGGCGCCGTCTTCATGTTGAGAAGTCAGAGCTCTGGCTACACCTGGGAAGGTAACCGGACCCTCATCCTGAGTCTGAATGTTAGAATGTTTTCTGATGATTGTCAGCTGATTGATGTTTCCATCTGGCTGAAGAGCCCAAAGAAAAACCCCGACGTTCCAGTCTGAAATAAATGATTAATAACTCAGCATCGTTCTGACTGCAGGAGTTTAGCTATATTTCTATCAAATATTCAGTTTTTATGTTTAGATGAAATCTGGAACATCAGAGGGGAAACAAGTTACTACAATTCAAAACAACTTTTTACAAACATTTAAACCAATAATAATCCAGCAGAACAACTAAGAGCACCAAATATTTTATTTCTTTAAAGAGAAACTGAATTAAATTTTTTTTTTCTTTAATCAGCTTGAAGTATTTTCAAAATAAACCTAAAATTAGTTTGTTTCTTGTTTAATCTGAATTAGTTCCACAACATTTTCTTCTTCAGACTAAATCCATTTCTGGTCTCTGACGAACATCTGGACTTCACATTAGAACCTTCATTAGAACTTTACTCCACATTCTGACGTCTTTCATCTGAACTTCTCAGGATAATCCCAACGATGTTCCCAGGATTACCAGCTGCTCGTGGTGAAATGAAAACACTGAAACAATCATCTGGTCTAGATTAGTTCTGATTGTTTTGGTTCTTTTTGGATCCAGTTTATTCTGTTTTTCTCTCATAATTTCCTTATTGGTCATAAATCAACTTATTTTCTGTATGTTTAAAGATAACGTCCCATTAGTCGTGACACACTGGTGAAATTATTTCTGCGTATTTGATCCACCCCCTGGGGGAGCGGTTAGCTGCAGACACGGTCGTGCTCGGGAACTATTTGGTGGTTTAGAAGTGTTTTTGCTCTGAATCACAGATGTTTCTGCAGCGTTGTGATAGTTTCTGACTCCTGAGTCCTCCTGATACAAAACACAGCAGTTTGATCAGAGTAGATGATTATTCACTTGTGTTACTGGTTATTTGGTAAACTTTATAGAAGATCAAAGAACCTCATGCTGCTGGTCAGAGAAAAAAATAAACCGAAAAAATTAAATAAATATAGTTTGGAGTTATTTTAAGTCATTTTATGAGTTTTGCTGTTCTTTTTTTCTAGATTACATAAATCACAGATTAATCCAGTTAATCTTTATTATAAGGCTAAAGGTCAAAGGTCATGCAGCGACTGCAGCATCAGCTAAAACCACTGGAACCAGAAGCTCGAGTAGAACAAGCCCCCATGGAGGCGGGCTTGGGTTAAACACATCTTTGGTGGTGTTGTGGTGACCTTTGACCTTTGGGTCTGCATGTGTCGGGTACTTCCTGCTCTGTTAATGTCGTCATGTAGAAATGATTTTGTTTCCGTGTGACTAAGGGGACGAGCAGACACGCCCGATTGGCTCAGAGAGCCGTGATTAAACGTGGATTCAATCAGATGGTGGAGTCCAACGCTCGCTCCCAGGGGGATAATTAGGATCCTGCAGCCGAGTTAATGTGCGTCACATGGAATAGCTTTGGCAGCCGTTATTAACAGCATCATCACAGGTGTGTCCCTCCTGCCATTACCTGGAACTGCTGCTTTTAAAGGGATAATCCCCTCAAACACGCTGGAGCTGTTTGTGCTCTGATAGACTCGTCCAAACGTCTCTCTGGAGTGTCTCTGTTTCAGCGTGATGATGAAGAGGACGTCCTCCTTCGTGTCCCTGCTGTCTGTCACACTCACAATCAAACAGGACAAATGGATATTTCTGCATTATGGATGCTTTGTTGACAGGAGCCCTCTGTGAATCCCCTCCAACCTGATGTGCTCCTCCTAAGCTTTCTGCCCCATTTCCCTCCTCTGGTCCTTATTAAAGTTTAAATCAGCTGTTTAGTCTGAGCTGCAGTTTGTTTTGTCATTAAGATGGAAGAGCAGCTCACATCACATCAGACATGATGCTGCTGAGTGAAACCCAGATCAAAAATTCATCAGAAAACTTGCAGTCAATTCATGTAAGCACGAGTCGAGCTGCACACACGGAAACATCTTCAGCTGATGGTTCCACAGGATGGGTTCTCCATCTCCAGCATTAAAACATCTCCACGCATGGATGGTCCACAGAACAGCTCTGGTTCTGTTGGCAAGAAGAGAATCTCTTATTGTGAGATGTTTGACTTCTCAGCATCACGTGCATGACTACAGGAGATCAGAAGAGACATCAGGACTCCAGCTGGTTCTGTAGGTTCAACAGATTCTTCATCAACAAACTCTGAACATTTCAATCCAGTTTTTATAACCAGTTCAGATGAAGTCATGTTTCAGGTGAGGTAGCACATATAAATGTTAGCAGCTAGCTTTTTCAGTTTGCACAAGATGAAGAAAAGAATTTTGCACTTTTGTTGGCAGCGTAAACCCAAGGTGCAGGCACCAGTAAGAGAGCCATGTCTTTGGAAGCAGGGCAAAGAGCTACAACCAGAGTAAAAATCAGCGTGGTCTACTCTCGTTTGAGGGAGCTGCAGGAGACTATGAAATCACGGACTGGTTGTGACCTGGCTTTGGTGCTACTGGACTTGTGAGTAATATTATTATTTTTGGTAAATGGTAAAATGGCAAATGGCCTAATAAACAGTCACTCACACACACACACACCCACACACACACTAACACACACACACACACACACACACACACACACACACACACACACACACACACACACACACACCCTGGTGTTTTTGTCCATCAGTGTGGATCCATTAACTTCATGGGTTATTTTAGTATCAGTTGGCTGGTGTTAGCGTTAACTAGTTTTGTAGCTACTGCAGACAGTTGTAATTTTGCTTTCAACCAGTAGGGGGAGAAGTGGAAAGCGTATTTGGTGTTGCTTTAAATCCTGGTCCCAAAGATTGAATTGGTTCCTTCTTAAGGTCAGAGGTCATGCTACTCATTAGAGATGGAGAGAGTTGGTTCTTCTCATTTCATAAGAGATGCTTTAATATCAGGCTTCTTGCTCTGTCTGGTCTCCCTCAGTTCTGGTTCTGACCCAAGTCTTCAGCATGTACAGCTCTATGAAACAGGTTCAGCATCAATATGGCTGCCACTTTCAAACCTGTCGGCCAGTATTCCGATTGGGTCGACACAGCCTTGGTTTGAGGACACCAGGTAACAACTTTGTCCTGATCTTCATGCAGACCACTTTGAAGGGGTCCATCAGAACCAGATCAACCTCGTCACAGCTTTGGATTTAGAAATCTTGAACAGTCTACTCTATACTATGGACGGGTCAGAACTCCAGCCAGCTGGTCCAAAACGTGTTTTGTGGATTTCTCTAGAGCAAACGTGGTCCAGAAGGCAGCAGAATCTTGATCCAAACCCATAAAATCACAGAAATGGGCTTTTGGACCTGGTGGTGACACTCTGGATGCTCCTTTTCCTCTTTGGTACTGAAGTACGTAGAGTCAGTTTCTTCCAACAAAGATCTGGAGGACTGATCCATCTGACCACATTTCAGTTGTGGTTCTGATCCATCTTGGATGGAGTCGGCTCCACCTCTGGACCAGGTCAGCACCAGGTTTCTTTTCTGAACCAGGTGCACTGAGGACAGAACTTTGCTTTCTTTTCAAACTTTCCTGAATTTTCTCAAACAAAGAAAATAAAAGCGAGCGGTCTGATGGAATATTGATGACCTTGGTCTCTCTTGACGACCGGCGTTTGGTCCTCTCATGTTTCATCAAATATAAACGAAGCGCTGCATCCCCTCGTTATTCCCCCTCAGATCCCATAATGCATCTGTAATGTTGTGTCAGGTGATGCATGATGGGAGATAGGATGATGGAGTGGGACTCCTGGAGGGATGGAGGAGGCTCTGATCACAGCCAGCTCCTCTGTAACTCAGACGAACAAAGCTGGTTTTATCTTTCAGGTTTTCCTACCAACGACTTCATTCCAGAGGAACTGTTGATCCAAATCAGCTCCACATAAAGCAGCTCCGACTGCATCAAACAGAACCCCTCAAACCTAGATGGGAGCAATCAAATGTTTATTTAGATTTGGTGCTGAAGCTGTTCCAACTCCGGACTCTGTGAGGTCAGTCTGGGGTCATGAAGATAGCAGGTGATGTCACCATCAGTTGTTGGTGTGGATCAGGTGAAGACTACAGCACCATCCCTCCTCTTTACCTCCTGTTGTTTTCTTATTTATCACCATTACTAACATCTCTCACCCCTCTCCCCACTGGGCATCACCTCCCTGCCTCCTTCACCTGTTCATACACCTCTTCTCATTAACACTGAGCACTGATGGATGTCGAGGCACTACCTGACTCACCCTCAGCATCACTCTCACCCCTGATGTGTGGGGCTGGAAACCCCCATGTCTCCGTGGGGGCGGTGGATGAATGGTCCGATTGGTTCCCACGGGTCATGGACCATCTGCTGCCGGTGCCAGAGCCTGGAGACTCCGGCTGCTCATCTGTGATGATGGAGAAAGTCCTGCTGCTGCATTCAGGGTCCAGCGGGAGGGTCGTACACATCAGTTTCTACTGAAGGTTTGACCTTTCACCCTACAGAAATGGTGAGATGACACCAAGCTGAACCTGGACTTATCACATGAACTCACAGGAGCCTCCAACTGAAGTGTCATGTCCCCAGGTGGGGCCACCTTATGGTTCCTGGTTCTGAGGAGTCCCCACACCTCCATGAAGCAGCAGCAGTTAGTTTTTCCTGTTTCCAGAGTTGAGTTTTCCCTATCCAGCTGATGAACATGCTCCGTCCTGCTCCTGGTTGAACAAACTTCTTGTTTCCAAACATCCAGACTTGAGGAGCTGCTGTGTTTCCTGTCCAGTTCTTTCCCTCTGCGTCTAGCAGCTGATCATTCATTATCATTCACCTATCTCCCACAATCCTCTGCTCCAACTCCAATTAACGTGAGAATGTCTGCTTGGCATGAGGATTATAATTACCAGGCTGCGTCGCTGCCAACCGAAGCAGCCAACTCACTGTTTGCGTACACAGTAAAAAATAAAACACGACAACAACAACAACCCAACAGCTCTTTTTGGTTCCACGTCCCACGAGGATGTCTCTGTCACCATAATGGCGGCGGTGGCGGCTGGGAGCTCTCGTCTCTGATGGACCGCAGGACGCTGAAGGAGGAAGCTTTGTGGAGCGGACAAGAGGAATGATGGGAAAGATGCCAGGGGAAGCGGGGGGGGGGGGGGGGGGGGGGGGGGGGGGGAGACAGAGATGTGTGTGCTGTTAATGTGGGCCTTTAAAACATGTTGGTTGGTGTGCTCACTGATACAGACTTACACACACTCTTACACACACTGATACAGACTTACACACACTCTTACACACACTGATACAGACTTACACACTGATAGACATTGATACACACTGATAACACACACAACACAGACTCCTCCGCTCATATGGAGACCAAATGTCCAATAAAATGAAAAAATGTTTAAAATAACATGAAACACATTAGAAAGGACAAACATCCACGTTCTGTTTTTACTCTGGGGGATTTTGGCTGAGGGTCAAATGTGCTGCTGTGGGCGACAACAGAGGAGTTAAGTGCTGTAACTGGATGGTTGCAGGTTAGAGCCCTGTCTGTTGAAGTTGTTGTGTCCTTGGGCAAGACACTTAATCCTCCTTGACTGCTGGTGGTAGTCAGAGGGACCGGTGGCGCCTGTGTTTGGCAGTCTCCCATGTGTCAGTGCGCCCCAGGGCAGCTGTGGCTACATTGTAGCTCATCACCACCAGCGTGTGAATGTGTGTGTGTATGGGTGAATGACTGTGCTGTAAAGCATCTTGGGGGGTTTTAGCTCCCTATGCACTATATCAAATACAGGCTATTTACCATCATTGCATCATACAAACTTTCTGTTAGAAAAAAATATTAGTCTTGTTATTAATAACAAGTCATTAATTCAGCTAGCTTCATTCTTAAACAATACAGTTACAGCTCCATCTAAAACAGATTCAGATCCAGGTGTGATAAAAAGTCCAGCTCAGTAAATTATTGAATCGACTAAAAGTTGTTAGTTTGAGAAAACCAGAGGTTTATTCAAACAGCAGGAATATGAAACAACGTCCTGCTGGACTTGACCCCTGGATGCGGGGCCACGTTTAGCTTAGCTTCAGAGATTTACACTGAAGGGTAAAAGTTTTTATTCTGCAGCATTTTTGCCATACAGCTTGAAAAACTTTTCATATATTATATATTGTAGGCGATGGTGGCAGGGCAGTTAAGTGCCTGCCCCACAATCGAAAGGTTGCAGGTTCACACCCCACTCAGTCTGTTGTTGTGTCCTTGGGCAAGACACTTAATCCACCTTGCCTGCTGGTGGTGGTCGGAGGGACCGGCGGCACCAGCGCACGGCAGCCTCGCCTCCGTCAGCACGCCCCAGGGCAGCTGTAGCTACGATGAAGCTCGTCACCACCAGGGCGTGAATGGGTGAATGACTGATTGTGTTGTAAAGCGCCTTGGGGGGGTTCTAGTACTCTGGAAGGTGCTATATCAAATACAGGCCATTTGCCATATACTGATTGTCAATAAAGGAAGAACTACTGAAACGTACAATTCTGGAAAAATCTCTCCTAACCATTGTGAATGTCCCGTTCTTAATTATTTAATTTTTAACAAAATTGTAAATAATAATCTCACAAAACAACTTTTTTCTGTGTCTGACACTTGAGTCCATTTGAATGCATGATGAGGTTCTGTTCACGTGAGAAACACACACACACACACACACACACACACACACACACACACACACACACACACACACACACACACACACACATACACACTTTTGCTTCACCAGCAGGTTTCAAAAGAAGAGCGTCTGTCTTCTAAAACATGTGCACACAAAACATGACAAACAGCATGACCACGTGTGTGTGCTGCTGTGTATACATCATAAAACTGTGCGCGTGTGTGTGTTTCAAAAGAAATTTCTCCTTTTATTTATCGAGTGGCAGCGAGCCGCTGCTGCTTATTTACAGCAGATTGTTTCTCCAGATGTTTCAGAGGAAGAGAAATCCCCCAATTCTCACACACGCACGCACGCACACACACACATAGACACACACACACAGACGTGTGTGTGAAAGAGTGTGTGGGTGAGGAAACGGAGGAAGGTGAAGTGTCTCCTCCTTGTTTCACTGATGTTCTCCAGTTGTGTTGACGTGTTTTCACTTGGTAATCTTCAATCTTCATGTTGATGGACACGAGACCCAGAAAGCACCAGAGGTTCTGGGTTTGTGACGAGTGTTTCAGCACCAACACTTTTACTTGCAGACTGATGTGCTCGGGTCTCTGAGACGTTCAGAGTGTTGATCCAAGTTTCAGAAGTTCTGGTTTTCTCCACCTGGATTCTGTTCACATGTTTAGTGAGCTCAGTAATTTTTGCATCAGTTAAAAGGTTTTTAGTTTTTTGGTCATTCTGAGCCACTGTAGATTTAAACATAGACATGTTCAAACATAAAAAACAAGCAAAGGTAATCAGTGACATCACATATGGGCTCAGGTGGTACTCTTGTTTTCATGGCCATGATTCTAGGACTGGACCCAGGTCTTAGTGTTTGTGACAGCCATGCTGTTATTCTAGAGGTGTTTAATTGGTTTAATTTTGATGTTTTCCTCCTGAATTTGGTTTCTCTACCTGCTGCTGTAGTTTTATTAAGTTCACCCCTGAGGAGCGGTTTGGTTCTGTCGGACTTTCTCTGTTCCGTACACGACTCCTCTCCGCCACCCACAGAAGAGCATTTTGTTTTTTGTCTGAACTTTGATTTTTAATTTGCAAAGAGAAAAATAAAAGAGGAGCTAAACTTTGTCATGGATAACAAAGAGATTAGATAATACTCCCGGAGCTTTTATAGGAAAAACATTCTCCTCTCTGAAGTCCGGCTTCCTGTGAGACCTCCACATAACGAGAGCTGATTTTTAAACTGAGTACAATAAGAATGCTTTGTTCTGGATCTCTGGATCACTGGTTCTGAGCCCGTGTGGGCGAGAGCGAGAAAAATAACAATCAGAAAAAAAGGGAATGGCAGATTGATGAAAAGCCAAACTGGTCCCAGGATGACATGTTCTTCTTCTTCTTCAGATTATTAAAAACTCCCACACGTTTCAGGAGGAGGAAGAACGAGCCTTACCGGGATGCTCAGGACCCGCCGGGATGAGTCATTTCATTCTGACCGACGACTTTCTGGATCAAACCAGAACTTGTCTAGAAGCTGCAAACAGCAGGTGAAGGCTGAGCTCCTGGACCAGGTCCTTAAAGGTGTTTGGGTCGCCGTGATGTCTCAGAACCCCAAGGTGAAATCTTCAGAACTAAACCAGCGAGGTTCTGATAAAGTTTCAGCCGAGATTTGACTTTACTCATTTCTGTCGTTTTAATAAAACCCTGTTTACTGGGGCATCAAATGTCATGATTATTGTTTCCCTGATTAACATTTTAGCGAAACAAATAAAAACTTTAAGTGAATTAATGTCATTGATTATCCTGTTCAATCTGCTTCATCCTGATGGTCCTGACATGGTATGCTGGAGGATTTATCCTAGCAGCCATGGTTCTGGAGGTTCTGCCAAAGGTTTTCTGATTATAATATTGATGTTCTGGCTAAAATGGGAGTTTCCAGCAGGCAAACGAGTGTCTGCCCAAGTGAAAGTTTATTTATTTCTGTATTTTATGTCTTAAGAACCTCGTCTTTCTAATAAATAGAATAGAATGCCTTTTATTGTCATTATACACAAGTACAATGAGATCAAAAGCAGCTCCTTCGGTGCAGTCAAACACACATAAACAACAAAAATAATAAACAAACATGTGTGAGTTTAAGGTGGTTATGGCTTTCAGGAAAAAACTGTTCTTGAAACTTTGATGTTTGTTTTTTTGACTGACTAACCCTAAGCCATCAGTTCAGACCTGTTTGTGGACGATGATGCTGATGGGAGGTTTAGTGTCTGAGTTTACCTGGATCACCTGATAATTGGATCTCCTCGCTTGGTCCACATGCAGTTGAACCGCTCAGCTGTTGCCCATCAGCTTCTCCATCATGAAAATCACATCAGTGACGTTGAGTCAAACCCCAAAACTTCATTCAGCCACAAAGAAAAACAAGTTTAATGAATTACAGAATCAAACGATTCACTGATGCTTCATTTAACAAAAGAGAAATGTTTAAATGACTTTAATCACCAGAAACATAAAGCTCCAATGAGAACATTTCCTGTTCTGGTGTCGGCATCAAACACACGCGCGCACACACACACACACACACACACACACACACACACACACACACACACACACACACACACACACACACACCGTACCTCATAATTCTTCTGCAGCTTGAACAGAGAACTGTCCCAGTTTCATAAATTATGAACAAAGACGTGGAGTAAGAGAATATCTGGCTCGTCGATGAAAAGTAGAGGTAAAGATGTGTGCATAAATATTTCAGAATGTTTAGTAACACAACCCTAACGCTACGTTTAAATCTACCTGCAGCAGGTGAAGGGTTCTATCCATTAAATCAGAATATTCAGCTTTTAAATGGTCTTCTTTAAGCATCCATGCACATTAAAGACACCTTTTTTCATCATAATACAAAGAAAGAACATTTTTAGCTTAGCTGAAGACAAACAGAATGTGTGTTTTTTAAAAGCTGTTTCCATCTCTCTCTGTGAGCCATCACACGACAGGATAAGAGGAGGCAGTAAAAACGTATTGTTTTTGTTTTAGGGCACAAAGACGTGTGTGAAATCAGCTGCTGTGTCATCGTTTCAGAAAAACACAGATATCACGTCCACAGACATCCAATAACTGAATTTTTAAAAATGTCTACCTTGGAAAACATCAAAAATCTTTGTTTTTCTCACCTAAAGCTCAGTTTGTTTGGATATTAAATAAAGCCAAAATGTTGACAATAAGTCAAAAGTTTTCAAGAATGAAACTTATCTTAGATCAAAAACTCAACCAGCAGTGGCACAAAAATCAACAATACCCATAATGCTTTGTGTAATAGGGTGACTAAGGTTGATAGGTTTTTATCATGATAAATATTTTTAGCTCATACTCGCTCATTTCTAAACACAAACTATAAAAACTATTAAAACTTGCACAGAGACAACCCAGGGTTCACACCTTGGTTACCAGTTAGACCCTCATGAGAAATAATATTTATTACCAGTTTATGTCCTAAGAAAATATTGTAATTTCTACTTTATATTTAGGAGTAAAATTTTTAAAAATTTATTTATATAGCATATTTATTGAAATAAGAATGTTAAATGATAAACTGTCTGTTTAGATAAAACAGAAAAAAGGGCCTCTGTTGTGACTGAGATGACTGGATGTGGTCAGTGAAGGCAGATCCACCGGATCAGAACCAGATCTCCATGACCGTGACGTCCAGACTGTACCTGTGGGCTTCTCCAAGGTTCTGGTGCTGTTTAATTAATTGTCTCGGTAAAAACATCTGTCGTCTCTGGAGTCCCGTCGTGCGCCGCTGCGATCCAGCGTTCAGACTCGACTCCTACAGCAGTTTAATGATGAAGCATCTGGAACACAGCCGAGCAGAAGAACCATCATCCTGCAGCGGCCTGGCTCTGAAGACCCAATCACATCACAGGAACCAACCCAGCTGAAAGCTTTAACAGGAACAGCTGATCAGGAGCAGGTCTGTCAAAAAGGAGTCGTTTAAAGTCTGTTAAGAAAGCAGAGGAACAATTGTGCAAAATACAACAGACTAACAGGAGTTGAACCTGAATGTCAGACGTATGCTTGACTTTAATAAAGGTGTGGCTGTTTAATCAGTCGCTGCTCCAACCAGTAACAGCAGATCCAACCTGCCCCTTTTAAAACTGATCAAACTTTTCTAACTTATTATGACTGGAGCAAAGTCAGGATTTAGGATTTTCACCTTCTGGTTTTCTGAAACGAGTCGAAGGAGAGAGGCCTTTTGACACACCACTCACTTTTCATCTTCCCATCAGCTGGACCTTTGACAGAACTTCTGATTTTGTTCTCGTTGTTTATAAACACTCACATGAAATCAGTTTGGTAGCATCAGTTGTCTCTGACAAACGCTTAAAAGACAGAAGAAAATGATCTTTCATTTGTCTTATCATGAGGACGACTCAGCAAAAAAAAAGCCCATGTTTTTAGGCTGGAGCTGCTTCTTCAGTCTGAATCACTGATTCTTTAGCCTGAACCGCCTTTGCTCCTCTGCCTGTTTGTAACTTCCAGTTCTTATTATGTTTGCTTCGTTTCCCTCCAGCAGTCATCAGATGGAACAAAACCAGAGGACAAAATAAGAGCATTACTTTTTAAAGACGTTTTGTGTGGAAGGAGAGGCTGATGCGTGCTGATGGAGGCTGCTAATTGGAGTAAATTAATTTACCTCGGGCGCCGGTGTTCACAAAAAGCGCCGCTCGCCGCTTGAATAAGTGATGATCGGCAGCGTCCGTATGAGCCCTGACTTTTTGAATCATTTAACGCAGCAATCTGCTAATTAGTGGGGAGAAAAGCCGGCTTTCAGCCACAATTAAGATAGGCCTCTGTCAGTCAGGGGGGAAGGAGCGCTTCATTTATTCATCCTCTGAGCAGATGCTGAGTGCAGTGGGGGTTTGGATGGAGAGCTCAGGGATCTGAGGGGAGGGGCTTCTGTGGTTGGAGAAGAAGTTTTCCTCCCACACCTCACCCCCACTTCCTCTTTTTGTTCTTCTTCTTTTTGTGCATCTCAGAGGCAGCGAGGGCCCGACACCAACCAAAACAAAACCACAACAAGGGAGCTGAGAGTGGTGAGGGGGCGCACATGCACACACACACACACACACACACACACACACACACACACACACACACACGGGGTGGGGTGTTTGTGTTTGACACACTGAGTGTTAACTGGTTGTACAGTCCAAGGTCAGAATAAACCTCACAAACCAGCATGAACATTACCCCCACCAACCCAGCAGCCTGGCACAGGTCCATCTGAGCACGCTTGATCCACACACACACACACACACACACACACACACACACACACACACACACACACACACACACACACACACACACACACACACACACACACACAACTTTTTAATCTGCAGTGCGAGGGAGCTGGTACAAGTCATTGAAGTGACACGGCTTCCATCTGAAGGGTCGAGTCCACACAGGTCCAACTGGGAGTCCTGAAACTCTGAATGTTTGACTTTAGTAAAAGTTCTGTTACTCGAGTCCCTTCAGCCTGTCGTTCAGCTGATTGGTCAACACTGCTGTCAGTCAGCAGAGCTGTGAAGTGGGTGGAGTTTTTGGGGTAATGAGCCTAAACCTGAGGACTGGATTAGGCGGAGAGGTTTTAGAAAGTGACAGAACCAGTTGTTTAGCAGCGTGGACACGTTAGGGAAACAATTTCACACGTTTTCGTTTTCCTCTGCTTATCGGGGTCTGGGTCGCGGGGGTAGCTTCTCAAGTAGGGCATCACACGTTTTATGAAAGCATTTGGACATGTAGAAGGACATTTCAATAAAATAAAATCAGTTGTGTGGGGGAGGAAGTGTAGCTATGATCACTAGAGATCAGGATCAGATGGAGACCTTTAAGGAGAATTTTGGACATCCTGTTACTAAAGAACTCCAGCAGCAGGAAAAAGGATGAACTACTCCTTCTATGTGACTGAACAAACATTATGAATGCTTTGTTTGATGCTTGAGTTAATCAGAAATAAGGCCAACGTCTCAACAGCAGAACAAGTTAAAGCATCCAGAGCAACAGATCACATGGATATAAGTCATATAAACGGTCAGGATGAGCTTCCCTTGATGAGTTAACAAGAAGGGACGTTTCATCAAGGGAAGCTCGTTAGTATTATTTACTTTTTAGTACATCTTTTAAAAACCTCATGGCTTTAAACAGCACAGTTTGAGGGCAAAGCAAGTGGAGAATGGGGTAAAACATCTTAACATAACACTGGCATCACAGTGATAGTTCAGAGATCTCCACCCAACACTGCTTCGCCTTCATTACAACACGCCTTCCTGCGACCTGGTCAATTTATTCACGCTCAGGCCCGCGGAGTCCTGCCCCGGACATCCGGTGCTAAGCATCATCACCGCTGAGCGCTGCTGACTTTGAAATGAGCAGCAGGTAATGAATATGTTAAAACCAGAAGCCCTGAGGATTAATATCTGACACGGAGCTGTGAATGTATGCAGCCGGGCCGAACTCAGCGTTAGCCGGATGTTAATCATTTAAAACCCTAAACACTAAGTCACAAAGACAAACCCCACAGAAGGATCAGCTTCTGAAAAGTCTTTAAATGGACAGGAAGTCCTTCCTGTAAGAACTGTGAGACCACGACCCAGTTAACGGTTTGGGTTTTAAAAACGATGACGACTCAGGGCCACTCAGAAGAAAAACAAGAGGGGTCAGGATTAAAGGTGAAATGTTCAGAAAAAAGTTAAAAGTAGGTTATTTCATGGTTATTAAGAGGACCAGAACCCAGGTGTGCTCCAGAACCAGACTGGTTCTGTTTTTATCATTACTGTAACCGAAGGTTCCAGGTGTGTTTATATAAAAAGTCTGAGACATTTTATTGAATATGAGGTGTAGCTTTTATTTCCACAGCAGAACTCACAGAGCTTCCTGAAATCCTTCACAATAAGAGTCTAAAAAGTAAAAGTTATGGTGGAATCCATGATGAAAATTTATTTGCAGTTTGTGCTAGGATCCTGATGAAAATTGTTGTGTTTGAGCTACAATAATTTATTTTTTTATCAAAACCAGCGCTGAAGAATTAAGTCACTATAGTTCATTAACAGAAGGCATTATGGGTACTGGAGGTCTGGAAGGGCTGGTTTAGTTTGAGTTTTATTTTTTAATCTTAATTTATTCTTGAAATTCTATTTTTGATTTTGCTTTCTCAACATTTTGACTTTAATCAACACTTCCTCTTATTGTGAGTGGCCCTAGCAGGCATCTGTAGGTTACCTTACATTGCTTTAGAAGCTTGAATAAAAAGTTTTAGTCAAATCAAATCGGTGTGCAGCGGTCGTTTGTCTGTAAAGAATGAGTGAAACACGGACAGGAATGTGTTTTCAAGGTTCTTCCTAGATGTTCTCACAGTTTGGCAACCATCAAAACACACACACACACACGCACATACACACACTTAGAGCATCCCTGCCTCCTTCAGCAGCTGAAGTCTTTCACTTTGATCTGAAAGTCTTTGCTGCCTCATTGACTGTAATGAGATCTGGAGAATCCATGAGGACGGCAGGGATTTGACGCCGAGCCGAAAAACTCCGGCCGGGGAATCGGCAGCGGGCACAAACAAAATCGAAAAAGAAGAGAGAGGAGGAGGAAGATCTCAGATGGCTTGGCAAGCAGTTTGCCTTCACCCGTCCCCCCCCCCCCCCCCCCCCCCCTTACCTCCATCCCAGCATTAATTTCCCCAATGTCTGAAATTCCAGGGTAGGAGGGGATTGGGATGGGGGGTTGGGGTTGGCACAGCGGCTGCTGGATGTTTCTCTTTACAGCGGCGTCCCAAGACGAGGAGGCGGCGTTCCTCTAATCTCACCAGCTGACTGCTGTCCAGTCCATTAATCAGTCAGTCAAGGTCTGAGGGGCCCCGAAGACCCAAACCCATCCCAAAGTGAGGAGGGGGTGAGGAGGGGGAGTCCACCAGCTCTGGGTCAAGGAGATGTTGTTGTGTCACAGTGTTGATACACAAACAGTAAATCCTTTATTTGTTCCCTGAATGCCCCACAAAGTTTTTACTGTCCAGAGTTTCCATTAGCTAGTTCACCAATCACACGTCTGCCCAAAGCAGCCAATCAGAAGTCAGCTCTTCACAAACAAACATGGCTGCACATTGAACATGTTGAGACTGTTACAAGTCTGAGGTACTGAGAGCAAGTCCAGATCAGAAGCAACAGAAGCTGGTGTGAAGAGAACGTTTCACTCTGAACTGAGTCGGGTTACCTGGTAGCTGCACTAAACAAATACATCCTGTATAATTGAGAAGTTCCTCGTCTCTTCTGCCCTCCACTGAAGTCACGCGTTCCTCTTCTATTAATCACTAACAAGCATGTAAATAATGAGCAGAGGAAGACCAGCCCTGAGGTCTCCTGATGAATTATGGGTCTTTGGGGTCTGAAGTCACTCAGGACTGAATCCCATTCAGACTTTTGTCCTTCAAGGTCCTTTGACTCTCCTCATGACCTCATCCTCCCCTTTACTTCCACTGTGATGCTCACTGTAACCTAAAGTTTCTCTGTCCTTTTTCATTCAGACCAAACCCCGAAGGCCGTCTGCATGGGTATGGGTCTTCAGCTTCTGGCTGATCGATAGGGTCCACTGTCATGGTCTATTGATGAAGTGAAAGAATAAAAAGGAATCAATATCACCTTTTAGCCACACCCCTACAGTCTGAACACTTAGGTGAAGGGTGTCCTGAACCTGGATGTGATGCAAGGTGAAGGGGCGGGGCTTAGAGACCTGAAAAATAATTATTTTACGAGTAACAGGAATAATTCACTTTGCATGGTGGTGCACTGCTCTCTTACATCTTAGCATGAAGGTCTCAGGTTCAAATCTCAGCTGGAGCCTGTCTGTGTGGAGTTTCCTGGTTCTCAAGATGGTTTCCTGCAGTCCACAAACATTAACAGGTGACTCTGAACTGATATGGAGTGTCTGATCAGACGCTGATGGACTGGAACTCTGGTCAGGAGGAACTCTGCCTCCCACCAGTGGACTGCTCATTCTAAATAATTCTCATCAGCCTTCATTCAGAGAAATAGATTTTAAATAATTCAGAACAGGTATTCTGTGTGCAGCTAGGACCGAAGTGTGTTGCTGTCATCTTAAAACATCTAAAATCTGCTAATTTTATTTTATAAAGATTTAAACCAATATGTACATCGAATTCTGTGATTATTTACATGGAATTCTGCAAGTTTTATACACGCACACGTTCACATGCTGGCGGTGACGAGTGTTGCCACAGCAGCCCTGGGGCTAAGTGACTGAGGCGAGCCTGCTGCACACACTAGGAGCTGCCGGTTCCCTCCGACCACCAGCAACAGGCAAGGAGGATGAAGTGTCTTGCCCAAGGACACAACTGTAACAACTTCTCTGCCGCCATTGCCCATGTGGTTGTTTTTATGTGATTCTTATTTATAGTGTAAATTTCATCAGCAGCAGTTAAATGTAGCTCTTTATTCGGGGGGTGAATCTGGCAGGAAGTTTTTAATATTCCTGCTGAAATCACAGTGTAACGTGAAGCTGACAGCAGTGTAAAGAATTATAGAAAGATGTGAGGAATCTCAGAGTGTATAAAAACCAGCTGTGATGTAAAACACATCAAAAGAACAGAAATGTGCAGCTTGTAATTTTTTTTATTCTCTTTATTTTTGTACTGCTGTTCAGTCTGAAACTCCACATTAACGTTTTTTTTCTACCTTAGCCGTGATGACATCAGGCTGTTGAGTTTTATATTGTGTCTGAAAAGGAGCAGCAGCCTGTTGTTGGGCTGGTTCTGTTTATTACCTAACAAGTAAACTGATGGTCTGAACAGTTGGACTCTAGAGACGAGCAGGTCTGAACACATGAGGGGACCGAGAAACAAACACCTGATGGGCATCACGTGACCACCTGTGGACCACCTGTCTGAGGGTTCCCATTTTTTTTCCAATGAACTGTCCTCAGGTCAGAACAGGCTCTGTGAACTGAAGGTGCTCTCAGGTGTGTGTGTGTGTGTGTGAGCTGGTTTAATTAAAGTGGTGTAGAGGTAGAGGGAGGTCATTAGCGGTGAACAGATGGGGCCCTGGTTACCACGGAGATGCTCCTCATTGTTTACGGCGCCGCTTTTTGTTTGGCTGCTCGTCTAAATGAGCAGCAGCACATTTCCCTGCAGCCGGAGCTCGTCCTCTGACGGGGGGCACAGAAGAAGAGTTTGTTTCTCTAAAATCTCCTCGACTCGACATCTGCTCACACACAGACTGTGTCAGGCCCAGTCCGGTTCCCGCGGCGCCAGCTGAAGGCTCCATATTAATGACCTGCTCCGCTGCGGTCATGTGATTACATGAGCTGGTCACGTCCCGGTCGGGCTGCGGAGCTGTTGTACCCCAAAGTCCGTCTCTACTTGGGAAGATGCTGTGGAGTTAGGATGCCGCAGGATAAAAAGAAAGCAGTAGAAAAACACCTGAGGTGAAGATTTAGGAGGTCAGAGCCGAGTCAACTGACCCGCTTCCTCCTCCTACACGCTCCGCTCTGACATCCATCTTTAATGTAAAAACCTCTGACAGATCTGTGGCTCCTCCCCTAGCGAGGCGAGGGCCCGACTCGCTGATCGTTAGCCGGGGGTCATCACTTTTTGATAAGTGGAGCTGCAGCGAGGCGCAGGGACACATTTCATCTGCATCATCGCATGCTAATTCTGCTGCTCCTGCCGGCACAGGTCAGACCCTCAAAGGGACCGCTGGAGAGGTAATTAGCTGGAATCCCTATCACACCACCAGAAATACAGAACACTGGCAGTGGAGAACCACAGCAGGACCGGCAGATCTTCTGTTTGTTTGTTACTGTAAGGTGAGTGGGCCTCAATGGGCTGAACTAACTGAGACACGGAGGCCTCAGGCAGACGGAACACACATGCTTCAATTTAGAGGACAAAACAATGATTCAACCCCAAACAGGTCATCTGATTGGACCAGTACCAGGCCCAGGTAAAATGGGTCCAGCTATGGTGGGCCGACAGGTGTAGTAGAGTTTAAATAATGATGGGAACAAGCAGAACAAGGTGTGAGAACAAAAGAAGTACCGAAGCGGACAAAGAATCAACACAAACACAAGCTCGATCCAACTGTTTTCTCCAAGGGTGTTACAACCTGTTATTAGGCTTAGGGGGTGTTTACTGTACACGGCATGAGGAATGGATGAATAAAGGGACTGATGGACAGATGGATGGGTTTCCATCCTCGTCCCCACCTGCTGCTCATCATCCTGATGTCAGACTGGTTTACAGGAACCCTGATTGTTCAGACTCACCAAGCCACAAAGAATCATGGACAAAACTTGTTTTCCTTTAGGAGAGCTAGTCAGATGTTTCCTTCATTAAAGTGGACTGTTGGTATGAAGCTGTGGCCCCAATGATGTCAGCTAATGTCCAGATGAACCATCTTTATACATCCAGCAGCAGCAGACTGGGCTTCCTTCTGCAGAGCTCTAACAGCTCATTGTTTCTGTCGTCACCTGTTAAGGTCATTTCCTAAAACAATCAGTCGTGATGGTTACAATGTTGAGCTCTGCATCAGTGATCAGAAACGTTTCCTTCATGTACTACTCCTGAAAGCTCCTCCATTAGATTAAAGCACCTGGCTGATGCACGTGTCCATAAACGGCAGCACGATGTTCTGAATTTAAACTCAGCGCTGGACGGGAACAGGGGAGCTGTGCAGGAAAAACAAATTATTTGGAGGCAGCGATTATAACGTGTTGGTCCCCGGAGTCAGGAAGATAATATTAAAATACACAGCAAGGTGATGATGGACGTCTAAATTAGACCAACAGGAGACAGAAGAAAACAAACACTAACTGAACGAGCAGGAGAACATCACAGCAGTGGATGGAATGAGTGATGTGATGAAGCTTTAAAGAGTTCATCACCAGTATTTTATCTCCTCAGACCTCTGTTGGTCCATGAACAAGAGAGCCGATATAGTTTTCTGAACGTGTTTTTACTGTGAAGAGGCTGGTCGCCAATAACATTCAGACTGGTTCTCCCTCAGAGGGATAATGTCCAGCTGTAGCTGGTACCTGCTGGCCGAGGGTCTGATCTGGAGGGTGCAGGTCCAGACCAACATCCTGGTGAGCAGAACAGAACAAATGGAGGTGAGGAACAGAGTCTGGCCACATGGAAGGATGCTCAGCTTTATTAAAACCGTTGTTTGTTTCAGAGTGGAGCCAGGCCCTGGAGGCTGAGCAAACTGGACTATTATCTTCTCTTTAGCTATTATGTGATTTGTGACAGAGCCGTTTTCTGTGTTAGTGATGGTTTTTATTTAGTTTTTACTTTTATTTTAATCTATTTGAGCCGAACAGAAAACCCATCTGAGGGCTCTGCAGATTAGTTCAGACTGAAAATGAGTTTGTCTTAAAGTAAGAGACAAAGAAAGGAATGTTTTCTGGACTTGCAAACAGATGATTAGAGCAAATTTATCCTCTGTCCTTGAAGGTCATTAAAAAATTCTGATTGGGTCTCAAAGAGGAAAAGAGAGTCGAGAAGATGTTTTTGCTTCATAAATCCATCCTGAATCATCACCAGAGTTTGAGTTGGGCCCAGGGTTCTGATGGATAACTCAGCAGGTTAATGACTGGGTTCTGAATCCTAAAGGTTAAGGAGGTATTTAGTTTATTCCACAGTGAAACGATGCATTTCTGTTAGCCTCTGAACATTTCCCACCTTTCCCACTCCTTCTGGGTGAAACCTCCTGCTGCTTCCTGTGATGAAGGCAGTAAATTACAGACCTCCAGCTGCAGCATGTCCGATCAGCAGCTACGTTCACCCTGTGATTTACTGCTTCAACACAGAGCACTTAGAACTGAACCGGGCCCCAAACCAAACTCCATTTCGGCTAATTAGATCTGATTTTCCAATCAAGAAGCACCAAACGGGTCTGGTGTGAAGCAGCAGCGACGCAGAGCTGAAACATCTTCAGCAGAAAGCCGCTGCAGCGTTCTGGCAGCCGGTGGAAAAACGGTCACTTCTCAGAGAGAAATGGAGCATTTGGCTTTGAGTCAGGAAAAGCAGAATCCATCAGCGCCGAGCGGGTTTTGAGAGGCGTCACTCTGAGCCATTATCAGAGTCCGGAGCAAAACTGCAGGGAAAATGATCGATTATTCTTCTGGAAGCTTCACACCTTTAACAAAACCGAATGCACTAAAATGTCAAACAGCAGTTATCCAGGAAATAACACATATACATTTATTTTGATTTTAACTCACATCTTTTACTCTGAAAGTCTTTGTTTAGTAACTGATAAAAGTTTTTCAGAAGCTTGCAGACATTGTTCTTTTCACAGACTGGTTCGGTTTCCTGGGATATTTCTAAAACATGAAAGGTGCGTTATGGTGAGACTCGGTTAGGGATGAACGACTGGTTTTTAATTGTCTAATCAGTCATTTGTAATGTTTTGTTTTACTGACATTCTCCCACTCTCTGGAAAACTGCCTCATATATTTGTTTCTTTTCATGTCTTTCACTCTCCTTGTCCAACTGACCATTTCACTCACATTTGTGTTTCAATGACTAAAAGAAAGTGTTTACTCTATGTTCTTCTTTGATGGTAGGGCGTGTGTTTTAAGTCTAAACTATTCAGTCTTGGCAAAAAAACAAAAGATAATACTGCCCCCGGAGGTCATGTAGTGCATTGCAGTTATCAAAACCACTAAGTGGTTCTTTGTAAGTGGAGCTGAAGGATCTATTAATGATACATTGGCAATAATTTTTTTGTAGTAACATTGTGGATCGACTAATCATTGCTGCCCTAGATTCAGGGCACCGGGGGTTATCTTTGTCCTGTCTTACTGTCTCATCATTGTTCTCCTCCAGACCAGCCTGGCAGCTGAGGTTTCCTCTTCCTTCTGTTAACCAGGCTAATTGGCTCTTATTGTGAAGGGACATAAATGGAGATGAATATTCAGTAAGCAGCCCTGTGAAGATGCTTGCAAGTTAAGGTATGATTCCTTAATTTCCTGCCTGTTTGATGCGCTTGAAGTAACTTCCTGGTTAAAAGTGACTTCCTATTTCAGCCTCCTGGTTCGTTTCTGTTTCAAGAATCACAGTTACAGTGATGAGTATGATGAAGGTGTCCATCAGGATGTGCACAGCTGCTCAGAATAGAGGATGAGAGTTTGGGCCTGAGTGGAGGAGACGCCACATGTCCTATTAAACTGTGATGATCCTCCTCCTGCTCCTCCTGGTTTGATGTCCGGCTCTTTAGGGTCTTAATGGGAGCCGGCGGTGCTGCAGTGTCACGCTGCTCTTCGTCACAGCAGGACGGTCTTCCTGCTGCCAGTTGGCGTCTTCTTTTATGTACGAGCAGCTGTTGGTGGGATTTGTGTTTACGTCCAGATGTTTGTGGTCGAGACGCTGAGGGACGAGAAACTACCACCCCGTTTTGTTTTATTCAGCAGACGTGAGAGCACAAGGCGCCTCAGAAAACTGGGAGAAGGTGACGGAAAAGCCTGAGACGTTACGGGCAGTTGAGGAGGAGGAGAAGGTGGTGCAGATGGTGCTTCAAATGGCAGATTTGTCTAAGATGTCTCATTTAACAGTCTAAACGTGTCGTCACGTCGCCTCACATCACAGCTGACAAAGAGCAAAGAGACGTGAGGCTGGTACCACGCAGTGGCGCCTGGCTAAAGGGCACAACGGCAACAGCAGCCACACATTAACTCTGCAAACAGAATCATAGCTTTTCGTTCACTCTGATCACCCAGGAACAAAGATCCAGACTCTAAACGGAGATGAAAATCTAAAAGGCAGGAAGCCGGTTCTGGACATTTAAACACGTTGAGTCAGGTTTGTCTGAAAAGTGTTTAATAAAGGAAGAACGGACATAAAGAGAAAAAATCTATCAAAGAAAATGTGTCATCTTATGAAAATCTAAAACCTCATCAGTAGTTTTTGTACACATTAGATGTGTAGTGGGCGGAGCTGGTACTAGTGGTGTTGCTCTGTACTGAACTGGTGTGACTTGGTTGCTCCTGATCCATCTTAACCAGTTTGAGAATCTTTAGATTTATACCAAGATGCACCACTTTCACAATAAAAGCCTTTGTTTCATGTGGTACTGCACGTGTCAGGTGTGCCGTCAAAGCTGAGTGATAACTTTGTTCAGTACAGATTTAATTTTTTGAACTAAAGGTCTGGTTCTGATAAAGTTCTTGTGCTGTGAGCAGCTAAGTTTTAAAGGTTGTGGGTTTTAGCTGAGAAAATACCAAAATCCTGGATAGAACATAAATGATTCAGAGCAGCGTCATTTATCATCCTGATCTCTGAAGGGTCTGTCTTTTGTTTTGCTCTACTGGAACATAATGTGATGAACTCACAGCAGAATCAGAATTTAACCCGTGTGTTTGTTAAGGTCCAGTCTGTTGGTTCAGGTCTGCTGAACAACCATCAGGTGCAAGAATGTCAGGCTACCCCTCCACTTCTCTCTCCTATTATTTCTTTTTCCTTGCAGTATTTTCTCACCCATTTTACTGTGAGTATATGTATATTGTCTACGATTTCAGTGAATTTTCAAAACAAAAAGGTGATCAGTGCCAAATCCAGAATCTCACAGACTTTGCTCATATCAGTGAGTAGACAAACATACGTAATAGGTTCTGGGGTATTTTGGCTCCTGTACCTGTTCTCTGGCTATTCAAGAGTCAGCCATTCTCTCCACAAAAAACAGCGGGTCGGTCGTGGCAAAAAGACTCACCTAAACACCAGCGTCTTCCATAAAAATAAAAACCATGAAGCAGTGTGAAGTTTTGTGCCGAATAATACCCCAGAGATTTTTATGAACCCAGAAAACCATTTTTCTGTGAGTTGCCAGCGTGAACAAGTCTCACCAACGTCCACCTGTCTGGGTGAACTTTATTAAGCCCTGGACAAAGAAAGTCCATTACACTGTCCCTGATGTCATCCCTCCCTGCCTTCAGCAGTTCTTAAACAGTAAAATCTAAGTTTGCACATAAGCAATAATACACTTTACTTCTAAAAAAGATGAGTAAAAACTTTTCAAGACTGCACAAAAGCACTCAATATTCAGCAGAACCACAGCACTTTATGTTTTTGAAAGGCTAGTTGCTCTTAGGTTAATAAATATGGTTCAAATGGAAATGTGGAATTCAGAAAATTAAACACAGACAAATGGAATTTGTTAAGAAATTAAAAAGATTTCCCAGAGCCCTAAATAAAGTTGATTCCACTGACGCTCAGTCCGTTGAGACTCAGTCTGCTGGGTGGATGAGGTTCAGCCCGCTGAGGTTCGGTCCACTGAGGCTTGGACACTGACCCCTTCACGATAGGGTCAGAGGTCTTGCAGGGCTCCCCAGCAATGAGGAGTGAGGATGAAAACATGTTCACTGGTACCTCACCGCCTTCAGGTAAAGAAGCATCCTAATGACCTGAGAGAGAAGCAGCTCCGCCTACAGTTATCTTCATCCTCCTCCTCTTCCTTTCACACCTCCACACTTTCATTTCGTCTCTCCTTCGCCTCCTCTGCTTTTATTTCCCTCCGGCTGCGAGTGCTCTCTTTACAAAGCCCCGGAGCATTATCAGAGCATTACAGCACACAGCATGTGTTTGATTAAAAAAGTGTAAAGTTACAAATTAGTTAATAAAATCATTTAGGCCGATCGCTGCAAATGGTGATAAATGTCTTCCATATGTTCCCAATAAAGCTGCAGAGTGCCATGTGCCCGTCCCCTCTGTCTCCGCCATAAACAAATAAATTAAAACAATTACCGCGCTGCGCGCCGCCGTCTTTAATGAGAGCCAGGCTCGCTGAAATATGTGACAGAACGCTGCAGAAATCACTGCTCCGCTTCTGAAACAGCTGAACATGAGGCCCAGGGGTCACTGGGGGTCCTGCGGGGGCACCACCAGGACCAGAGGCCCCTGATCTGTTTGATTTAATGGGATTTAAAAAGACAGTGAACTTTTTCTCTCATTGGGTCTGTTTATGAGCTGAGGTTTTGTCAGACTGAAGCAGCTCACTTCACTTGTTCTATAGCAACAACAGGAAATAGCCAAGTCTAGTTTCTTGAAAGACACAGCGGAGGTTCTGTCATGGTTTGGGATTCAGGATTCAGCCAGCAGAGGTTCTGATTAATAACAGCACCATTATTCAACCCCACAATGATCCAAATCCCATCTCAACATCAACATCACTGACAGAGAACACATTAAAATGCACAAAGCCTCCAAAGAAGAACTTTAAAACATTCTTCAAGAAACCTGGAGAACTTAAACATCAAATTGCAATAAAGTTCAGGAGAGTAAAGGTGGTTAAACCCCATATTGAATTAAAGGCTTGTTATAAACTCACTGTTTGTGTTTTATTAAATGCCTTTGAGATTCACAACCAATTTGCTAATCCTCAGGGGGAAATTTCCATTAGTGCTGCAGGTTTTAAAGCAACTGTTGCTTCTGTTTTAATTCTGACTGATATTATATGAAGCATAACATGACTGGAGCACAAGTCTGATTTCCTGTTAAACATATTGATTCATTCTACATAACAGGAGTATTTTAGTTACAGCAGATGCAGATTTTCTGTGAAGTTTTATAATTTATTCTCTGTTTGGTTTAACAGGAACAGCTCAGGTGGTTTGGTTGTGAGAGGCAGATGTTCTTGCCTGGTTTCATTCCTCCACGCTGTAAATTTTTTACACAACTGAAACTGAAATGAAACACCATTTAAAACATGAATTTCACCTCTGAATGTCTCACTGAGCAGCTGAGACGTCTTTATGAGGGTCTGGGACAAAGCCACAGTTCTAATGGTTTAATGGGGCTCAGGTAATGGTCCTTACAGTCAGGGTGTAGGGGGGATGAGGGACACTCCAGGTTTCTGTCCAACGACCTTCACAGTTGCTCATCTGGACTAAAAAAATATTAAACTAGAGTCGCAGCAAATGAGGGGAAATGGGCCTTTTAATGGAATGTTTAATAAAGGTGCAGAAGAGGGACGAGTGAATTAATGATGAAGTCAAACAGCAGCTTCATTATTTCTGTTTTCAGGATTTCAAATCAGAATAATAAGCGATCTGATAGTTAATTACCCATCAGACCTTCAGTAACTTACTGTGCTGCTTTAAAATATATGAATACATTAATATCATCTATGGATCAAGGTGAAGATGAGACATCATTCAACAAGTCAAGTCAATGGTTTGATGAGACTATGAAGCAATGGGTCAATGTCACAATAAGTCAGTGTGGTGATCAGTTGCAAGGTCAGTTAGGAATGAAGGTGGCTCAAGGGTTAGAGGTTTGCTTTGTAATTGTTGGGTTGCCGGTTCAAACCCAGGCTCTGTCTGTGGTAGCTGTTGTGTCCCACTCCTTACCTGCTGGTGGTGGTCAGAGGGACTGGTGGCACCGACTGTGTGGCAGCCTCGCTTTTGTCAGTATTGAGAGTGGAAGATGACATGGATCACCAGCCTAAGGAGAACCACGTCTGATGTTAATGCTTGAGAAGCCCTTGGAGAAGCGTGCCGTCACACAAGTGTGTGTGACTTACTTTGTGGTGAAGTACTTCGCTGTCAGTGAAGTGTTTGTGAAAATAATAAGCCTCATGGAATGGTGGCCAAACTGAGGGAATAAACATATAAGAATGAATTTTTTGGAGGCAAAGAAAAATGCATTAAACCCAAAACATTTACTCAGGTTGGTTAGACTGTATGCTCTACCTTACACATTTTAAATTATAATGCCTGAAAGTTGCTGCTTACTTTTTTCTGACTCTTATGTAAACACAGAGTAGTAAAAGTTGTTTTTTCTATCTTTAGCTGAAAAAACAACTTCTACTATTCTGTGTATACACAAGAATCAGAAAAAAGTAATTGGAAAAACAACACAGAAGGAACTTAAAGGAGCTAGAGGCAGGATGATGAAACGAAACTCATTAGCGACGCGCTCGGCGCTGTGAGTAACTGCAGCCCGGCACGAGAGCGCGCATGAACTTTTCACTATGAAAAAAAAAAGTTTCACAGTGATGTACGGACAGAGCGCGGCTCGATATTATCAAAACAAGGCACCATGTCTAGCGACGAAGTAACAGTCCTGCTTAGAGGTTGGACTGTAGGTCAAATATGACATATTTCTAATGATTCATCTTCGGTTTGGAAAATGTCCGTTCTCTTCAGTGGTACACAGAAACTGAAGCATGATCACAGCTGAAATGCTACCGCACGCTAGCTCTCTCCGGCTACCGCACTATAGCTATCTCCGACTCATCGGTGAGATCATATCATCAAATCAAGCTCTGTTTACGTTTCTCGTCAGAATAAACGGAGCATCCATTTATCTCAAAAGACAAGTGGTGTCTCGTCCACAAAACGCAGAAGTGATCCGATTACTCCTTAGTTGCATTTAGCTATTTCAAATGGATCAGGAAGCTATATGCTAAGCACCGTTAGCTTCTTGTTTTTTGTTCATCTGCACAAAGATTTGTTAGATTACCTAAACTTGTATTATCTAAATCCATAGATTTTATTTTCTTAGTTTAAATTGCGGAGACCCCGCTCTGATATGTTTACCGATAATTCCTTACCTGTTCACTAGAAAATGAGCCATGTCCGCATCCTTTTTCAGTCCCAGATCAAGTTGAAGCAGTCTCCGTTCTTCAATAGCGTATCCGATACATATTTGGGTCCCTGTCCGGCTTTTCTCATACTTTCTTTTTGACTCTCGAGATGCCGCTGATAAAACCTTCTTCTTTGTGCCACTCTTTAGTGGGCTTTGAGTTGCGCTTGGTCTTTTGCTGGTTGTAGAATCCATTTCCAGAGTTCGTCCTCTTCTTCTGAGGTTTTAACGCGGCTAACAAACAACGCATTACCGCCACCTAGCCAGCTTTTTCCTCTTCTTCTTCCGGTTTTGAAGCTTGTCGAGAACGCGCTTGAAGTGTCACATCCGTAAAACAGCGCGGGAAATTCGTGACCGAACTGCATCGCATTTTGCAGCACACAGCTTAACAAAATGGAATGATAAATGGATTTCATCATTCTTTGTAGTTTAAAATGCTTCATCACCCATTAGCTTCACAAGAATTAACATGTATCCTATTTATTTCTTGTTTTTGGACAAATCCTGCCTCCTGCTCCTTTAATGAAGAAGTTGCTGCTTGTTTCAAAGTGATCAACAAAGAGATGCCAGCAGGTGGAGGAGGGCCAGGCCGAACCATGCCTATGAGAATGATAACTGCTAATAACGGACATTTAATGTGGTTATCAAAAAATAAAATAACTGTTTAAATCATAACCTACGGTGATATACAGAGACGTTATCGTGATGGCGGCTTAATTTGCAGGTGTGTGTGGCAGACGTTATGGAGGCGACGTACTTAGCTCCAGATGTACGTCAACAGGTACGTCGCTGCTAGAAGACTTTAGTTCTGTGATGCCACTGACACCTCGCCGCAGGTCTTTGGGCAGCAGTAAGTATAAATTCCCACTGAAACTTTCAGACGTTCAGACAGCATTCATTATTGTTTGTCTGGTTAGGCTTTGAACTTTCACCTTCCGCTTGCCATGCTGTCAGTATGCCCCAGGGCAGCTGTGGCTACAATATAGCTCATCACCACCAGGGTGTGAACTATTGTACTGTAAAGTGCTTTGGAGTCCCTGACTTAAAAAAGTACTATACATGTGCAATATGTATTTATATTTAGACAATGAGACTCTTAGTCAACGAGTCGATGTAACAATGAGTCAACATGGTGGAACAACAGATTAATGTGACGATAAGTCAACAAGCTGATGTGATGATGAGTGAACTGGTCGATGTGATGATAGGTTGATGTGACGATCAGATGAGGTGACAATATATTGATGGGACAATGAAGATATGTTTAAATGATGATGTGTCAGCTGATTAATCTTGAAATTTCAATTGAAAAGCGGGTCAATTGATGAGAAGGTATGTCAATGTGCCAATGGCTCGATGTCAGGATGAGTCAGATGGTTAATGGGACAGTGGATTGTTGTTACCATGAGTCAGCAGGTCGATGTGAAGATGAATTGATGTCACAGTGAGTTCATGTGAAGATGGGTCAACAAGTCAATGTGATAAGTCACCAGCAGATTTGATTCTGACAGAACATCACATCAGGACTGAAGAATTTCTGGATTTCGTTACCTTTTATCTTAGTGATCAATCCCTGCAGGAGGCAGGGTCAGTTTAAGAAGCTTCACCTGTTTGAGGCTGCATACGGGGAGGAGCTTCTCCCATCGCTTCACTTAACATCCATAAATACTTCCAGAGGCACCACAGTTTTTGTCCTGTGAGGCACCAGCTGCCACCCTCCGCGGCACCACGTCCTCAGGGCCCAGCCGCCGTACGAGGCACCCGGGCCGGCCCAGCTCCCCGTGCCGCTGCAGTATTAATGAGGCGACAGCTCGGCCTGCTTCTCTATTCATTAAGCATCTGCAGCGACAGATGTGACGAGCTGCCGCAAGACGAATAAAAAATGACTTCCCATCTGGACGCCCCAAACTGGAAAAGACAAGAGGCAGCTTTCGCTTCCACTTTTCCCGAAACGCCTCAACCCCCGCTACCATGCTCTCTCTCTCTCTCTCTCTCTCTCTCACACACACACACACACACACACGCACACACACACACACACACACACACACACACACACACACACACACACACACACACATAGACTGATCTGCATCAGAGCTAATCAACAACACAAGACTTCTGAGGATGAGTGTGTCTGAGGTAAGAGGACTGTGTCAAGGTTCAGACCACTGTGCTTCTGCACATCGTCACTGATAGTTTCTGACCTCACAAACTCCTCAGGTGTGATAACAGCTCTGAAGAACTTGTGTCTCAGATTTCAATGAAGATGTTAATATCCATGCTTTCGTTCTCTTGAATTGTGTGCACAGCACACACACACAAACCTGTACATATTTAAATGACTACTTTAAATTAGAGCTGTTCAAAAGCCAAGTGCTCAAAATTGTTTTTACTTATTCAGACTGAGTTCTAGTTCTAGTTCTAGCTCCCACAGACCTCCAGAATCAGGCAGATTTCACCTCTGGGGCTTTGGTTAGACATGAACATATTCTGGTTTGAGCCAGACTATCCTTGGTGAGTGAGTGGAAGTCAGTGGTTAATCTCATTGTGTGTGTGTGTGTGTGTGCGTGTGTGTGTGAGAAAGTGTGTGAGAGAGAGAGAGATCATTTTCACAGTTAATTTGTAATAAAATGAAGTCATAAAGAGACACAGTTGATGAGGTTCTGACCTTCAGAACTCAGAGCTACCTCTAAAGTTCAGCATAATCTGAGATCAGCATTTGTTAGTCAGGAAGAAGATCTTCTCTTCCTCCTGATATCTGCAAAACAGAGCAGGGGTTGTTCACAGATTTCACTACTTTTGTTTCAGCAGAACTTCAACTAAATCAAAAATAAATGTATTAAATAACATTTGGACACTTACTGAATATGTTTCAGTGTTGGGTTTCCTTTGAATGTCACAGAGATTCATCTGCCTTGTGATTTTTTTCCATCTGTGCTACAAATTGAATAAAAACCCCAGAAGATTTGAAAACAAATGTAAAAGTGAGACAAAAATGACAGAAGTATCCTATTTTCTTACTTTAGATAATTAATGTTGTCATTTCTTGGCCTTATTTTCTTTCAAGATTTTTTAATCTATCAATCTATCCCTCTATCTCACTAATGGCTGTTTTGGGAATCTTGACATTCCTTTAGGAATTCTGGAAACTTGCCGCTGAACTTCATAACCATGCAGTATGCAGTCTAATTGAGTTAAATGAGTGAATCTTTAAATGTTATTCATTAGGTTGCGTTTGTTAGGTTGAATAAAAATATTTATGTAAAACTCTTCATTCATTTGACTGATCTGGACTTGTGAATTGAAATCTGAAGTGTTTTAAAGTGTAAATTTATTTGATGTGGAAAACTTTATTAATATGAAGTGCAAACTGTAATTAGTTGAATCTCTTTGATGAACAAAGTGGCTGATGATTTAAATAAAATGTATTAATTGACTTAACTAAAAAAACATTAATTTGAACAAAATAGTAAACAATGTGTTGAACAATTGATATCACTTTGTGATTTGTATATTTAACTCATCACTCACAAAATCCCCATTTGAAAGGACTCCTCTACTCTGATCATTTCTGTAAATTTGTCTCATAACCAGGAAAACATGAGGAGGACTGAAAAGGAGACAAAGCTGATGAGTTCACTCACTGACATCAATTTTTGATGTTTAATAAATTCTCACCATCTTCACTCAGCGTTAGTAAAACTGACACAATCACAATTTGAAGTGCAGAGTCACATTTAGAGGAAGGCTCCAGGTTATTAAACTGAGATAAGTGAGAGCTTTGACCTGGTTTCAGTTTCTCCTGTTTGAAACAACATCGTGGCATTTCTCCAATTAACTGTTAAATGAATAAATTCCATCCATCCAGAGTTTATTTATAAAGCACATTTAAAACACAGCGTTGCAGCTGACCAAAGTGCTGCACACAGAGGCTAAAACGTCATAAACAGTGGTAGTCGAAGCTAGGCCAGTAAGAACAGACAATAGAGAGGACAGTAAAAGAACAAATGCGAGGCAAATAGTAAAACATTAAAAACGGGGTAAAAGCAGAACTAAGAAAAGCAAAGCCTTCGATTATAAAGGTCATAGAGAAAATGTTGAAAGCAGTAGTGTCGAGGGCCAAAGGCAATGCTAGAGTAGTGTGTGTGTGATGTAAACTCGTTCAGTGACTGAGCCGTCCTGATGTGAAGAGGCTGAGTTCCATAGTAAATTAGTTTAAAAAGTTTCTCTTGATGAGACATTAACAAGGTTTCATTTTGTCTGAAATGAAAGAGTCATTAAAAGCTGGATTGACTGGATTTGTTTTGATTTATTTTAATAATTTAAAAACAGTCAGTAAAATGTTCAGGTAAAACTTCAGGGTTAGACTCTACAGAATTTGAGCTCGTGGTCTTCTAGAGGCCTTCAGGTCTCCTCAGGTGTGTTTGTCCACCCTGACGCAAACTGGATTATTGATCCTGCTGCTAAACACAATTTAACTCAGCAAAAGTGTCCTTTAACTCCTCCTGGAGTTGTACTGAGTCCTACATTTCCCATGGCGCACCAGGTGTGTGTCAGTGATCACAGCATTGCTGCCTGGTAAACAGACCCTGAATGAACCAACAAGTGAAAGCATGAAATTGGTGGCATGTCCCTTTAATGGCTGAGAGGGTACTTCACTGACTGTCGGGACTCTGAGCACCACAGCAGCAATCAGGCAATTTCACAGGTCGATTCTCGCTCATCACAACCGGACACGGTCTCTTAAAAGACACCACCCCATGGCTCTGTGTGGGTCCTAAGGAAGGGGGAGGATGGGTGAGATAAACAAAGGCAGGGACACACTGGGGTGAAGACGTCCTTACAGGAAGTCCTGAATGTGTGGCGGACGCAGAATCAGCCTGATTAACTTTTGTTTCAGTGACTTAACCTTTGGTTTTCATGTGTTTTAGTGGTGATGTTTATTACTGCAATGCTCAAAAGAATCCATTTGGGTTAAGAATATTTTTATATAATGATTTAGTGTTTTCATCTTATTGGATAATTTTAATTTCTGGTTTAGTTTTTAGGAACTTTGACTTTAGTAAAAACTTTCCCCCTATGATTAATATGATTGTTTAAGTAGTTTACATTTTTGTGTGTATTTTTGTGGAACAGGAAAAATGTAATTACAATCTAAACTGTGAGAATATAAACTCCAAATAGCAAATTGGCAGAGCCCTACATTTATTCTTTTTCTTGATGAGGTGTTTTGTTGTGACTGAAGCAAAGCAGACCACTACCACCCCCTACAGACCAGCTGATCCCGACGATCTGATTACCCTAAAACAGGTTTTTGAACTAACAGCTCACTGATTGGTCTCTCCGCTCAGGTGACCTCATCAATCACAGCCTCCAGGTGAGTCCTGCCAGAAGAACTGGCGGTTGCGTTTATTTCACACAGTTAGAGAAATCTGAGCTGAGATTTCAACACTTAGTCTGAATCCATTTACAGTGAATAGATTAGCTTAAACTCATCATTATATACATTAATGCATTTAAATGTGCAGATGGTTGTTTTCATTCAGGTCTGACACGTCAGTTTGACAAACACTCACAACTTTTAATTAACACGACTCACCTGAAGCTCCTCGTTTAACGGCGTGAACGTCAGTGTGTCGGCTGAGTCTTTAACAGCTTCCTGTCACGCTCGGCTTCATATCTTCCTGTTCCAAGAGTTGTTTTATCTCTTTGAGTCTTTGTGCTTGGCTTATTTAGAATGTTTTTAAATTATCATAACACTGGATCAGATTACAGAATTTAACGTGTCAAGGTTGAAACAGTAAGAGACCAGTTGTCCAGAATTCGTCTACTGGAACAGAATGGGACTACTGACACAAAAACCTGGATTACATAAAAAAACACACCAGGAAAGTCTAAAGTCTCAGTCTGAAGGTTTCTGAGACCTGCAGTGTTTGCAGGAGTGTCGTATAGAACCAGTGGTCCTACCCGTTAGTAGATATCACCATTTTCAGGCCATACAGGGCAGATCAGAACACCTGGGCATCATCATACTGGATACTGGGGGGTTCACTATCCATGGATAAAGTCCAACACTTAATTGGTTCCATTAATGCCTGATCCATGCAGAATAGCAGGACAAACACAATTAAAAACTACACATTTTAGTTATAGCTGTAACATTACCACTTTTTAGTGTCCTTACATTTTTGTTTAAGCATTATTCCACTAAAGATAACAAGTTCTAACAAATGAGCCACAAACTGTCCATTGCTGCAGGAATCCAGGCTTTCTTCAGACAGTTGGGTCACCTGAAATCATCTCTTTCGTATTTCGCGGTCCTTTATGAAGGAAATTCCAATTCAACTTTTTATCAAGCCTCCCACGGGCCAAACCACACAGCAAGAATGATCCATCTGCTTCGTTAAATCCTCCTCCAAGTGTGCAAAACAATCGAATTATAGGCAAAAAACGCTGTTTCTTGCCACCCAGATCCCATGATGCAATGCAAAAAACATAAACATTCATGTCACAAAAGATCCTCCTTTAGGGAGCCTAAGTCACGCCCAGCTACTTCCGGCCCATGGGTCCTTTACTGCCAAAAAAATGAATGGGAGTCTATGGACTGATAAAAGGTATTCTCTGATCCCATTTGATACGTGCCATAGATTTCACATACGATGTCCGTGAACTTTAAAAACACATTTTGATGCTAAAAAAGCCCTTATTTTCAACAGGCGGCAAAAGTTACTTTAAGTTTTTGTGTAACCATACTCGGAGGACTCCAACTGCTCCTCTCACCAAATTTACGTCATCAAACCAGAAAAGGAGAAGAAGAAGAAGAAAAATGGCTGTGAGTTAACGAGCTTCACATCCTTCTTCCAGGACAAAAGGAGCGTCAAACGTGGAGAAAACCACTATAAATCTGGTCACGTGGTGAGTAGCAGCCACTCTGGGTGAGAAGAGATTCTGTTGCAATGTCATATATGCAACTTCTGATTTGTAGTCTTTTTAATTACCAATTTTTACAAGCTAATAAATCTCAAATTACGTGATAGACATGTTGTAGACACAGAATTACCCATGAGCCGACCGGAAGGGGAGGAGACTTAGGCCCAATCCCAATACTCGCACTTGCACCCTTGCGCCCTTCAATTGCGCGTTCCCGGCCAGGGGTGCGAGTGCGTAGGGTGTCCCAATTCTCAAGTGTGGAAGTTGACCACGCCCCTTTTGCACCCTTAATCCGCACTTCACCCAAGCCTGCAGCAATGCGGACTTGGGTGAAGGGTATTACCCACAATCCATTGCTACGGGGGAATTTTGAGAAGGAGGTGGAGCAATGGGTCAAGTGCCTTTTCTGAAAACATGTATTTTCAGGTGATAGAAGTTCATTTTAAAGGAGCTAGAGGCAGGAAAAAAGAAACGATGCTCACGAGCGACGCGCCCGGCTCTGTGAGTAACTGCAGCCCAGCACGGGAGCGTGCACAGACGGCTATGTTACACAAACACAAAAATACCATTACCTGACCCTCTTCACACGCTCTCACGCCACACCTCCAATATCTCACGCTGAAAAGGCAACTCCCCGCCGCTCTCACGGACAATATTGCGGCGAAGCAATCCACGCTGCAGCCCTGATCACAGCTAATGCTACTACTGTAGCATGATCACAGCTAATGCTACTGCACGCTAGCTCTCTCTGAGTCATCGGTGAGGTCAGATCATTGTCATCATCTCTAAACACAACCTATAATGTTTCTTACCTGCTCACTAGGAAATGAGCCATGGCAGCATCCTTTTTGAGTCCCAGATATAGTTGAAGCACCCTCCATTCGTCAATCACGTATCCGATATAGATTCGGGTCCCTGCCTGTCTTTTACCATATTTGGTTTTTGACTCACGAGATGCCGCTGAATAAACTTCCTTTGTGCCACGCTTGGTCGTTTGCTGGTTGCAGT
This sequence comes from Aphyosemion australe, assembly GCA_006937985.1. NCBI lineage: Eukaryota > Metazoa > Chordata > Actinopteri > Cyprinodontiformes > Nothobranchiidae > Aphyosemion > Aphyosemion australe. Next base: position 2,178,605 of record SSNS01000026.1, read on the forward strand.
AGAATCCATTCCCACAGTTCTTCTTTTGAATTTTGGCTGTTGGCAAGCAACTTAAGGTGCAATAGCGCCACCTACCGATCTGCAGTGTCGAACACATTTTCTTTCTGTTTTGAAGCTGTCATGAACGCGCAAGCAGTGTCAATTGACGCCACATCCGTAGGGCAGCGCGGGAAATTCGTGACCGAACTGCAGCGCATTTTGCAGCAAACAGCCTGTTCAAGAAAATGGAAGATACATGGGTGGCCTCATTCTTTTAGGTTTATAACGCTTCATCACCCATTAGCTTTGAAAAAATGAACATACATGTTTCATTTTTTACAGATTTTTTAAAGATCCTGCCTCTAGTTCCTTTAAGACGGTTAATATTTATACATGCTCTAAATGTTTATAAATGTGGACAGCAATTAATTTAAATTTAATCAAATAAGTGTTTATTTGTGTGTTTGAAAGCTGTTAATAAAGATTTTTAAAAAAGCACAAACAGCGACCGGCATCCCAGCATGCGTCACGATCGATGACGTAATGCTCAGTGTCCCAATTCGGCAATTATTTGCACACTTGTGTACTACGCACTCGAAGCCTTACTGCGCACTTCCTCTAAGCGCACTTCACAGAAGGGTGTAGGGCGTAGTGCGAGTATTGAAATAGGGCCTTAGGCTCCCTATAGGGAGCCATTTTACTTCTTCTCCGGGTGTGGTTCGATGACATCAATTTGGTGAGACAACCATTTGTAGTCCGCTTAGTCTTTTCACACGAAACCTAAAATAACTTTTGCCGCCTGGCGAAAATAAGCGCTTTCTTGGCATCAAAATGCGTCTTAAAATTTACGGACATCATTTGTGAAATCCATGTCACGTATCAAACAGGATCAGAAAATAACCTTTATCCGCTCAAAAACTCCCATTCATTTTTTTAGCAGTTAGGGATCCATGGTCCGGAAGTAGATGGGTGTGATAGGCTCCCTATAGGGAGTCTCCTCCCCTTCCGGTCGGCTCATGGGTCCCCGTTTGCATGATGAGAGTTATAACTCTTGCAGCCCATGCTACCTTCACTAGCTAGCCAGCTTACTAGTTAGTTTAACTAGCAGCAATAGCAGTTTGCTTCTCATTTGTGACTCTTTTCCTGAAAAACTCACCATTAAAAAAACAATAAAAACAACCTGTCTTACAAGTTTAAATTTTACACTAAAAAAATTCATTTGAAAATGTGCAAAGATTAATTCATACAGATATAAAATAAAGACGATTCCTAACAGAACTTGAAACTAGTCACATTTTCAGTATAAAAGCTGTTAAAATCATGTTGATTTCTGAGTTCTGTCTGAATTAAAGTCATGAATCAACAGTAGAATTCTCTATAAAAAACTTGTGTACGTTAGAAAATAACTAAGAAATTAGGTCACATTTAACCTGAATGAGTTTAACCATTTTCACCTGAAAGCATGAGGCTGTTTACGGCTCTTTTCTTTTTGAGTTTGTTAAAAAAACACTTTGCTTGTTATAATGTTGATTTCCTGTTAAACATCTTTTTCCATTGGAGGAATTTAACCGCTGATCAAAACAATCCACTGACACTATGTGATTAACCTTCTTCCACTTTTATCATAAAATATTGTTAGGGATTTTGTCCATTACCCCAACCGGAACTGAGGAAATAAGAGAGACAATAAACCACACAGAATCGTTTGCAAAGGATTGACAGACCAACTCAGGACAGAGTACAGTCTGCCTCGAGCGGCTGCCAACACAGTTTATTTAAAGTAGGAGATAAGGAAGTGGGTGTGTTCAGATGTGTGTGGGTGTGTGTGTGTGTGGGTGTGTGTGTGTGTGGGTGTGTGTGAGATACAGAATGAAATAGAGAAGCGGTACAGGATTCAGAAATCCTATAACAAATATTAATTTAAAACATTTAAGACTTATACTCATTATTTATTTCTGATTATTTAAAATGTTCATACAACATTTGATACAACAAATATTTTGGCTTCAAAGTGTAGCTGAATGGTCCTGATGTGGATAAATGTGATTGATGAGGAGCTGGTGTTTGTGTAATGACCAGATGTGACCAGCAGGGAGCAGACTGTTAGTCTTGAACATGAGAACAGAAGGATTAGAGAGGAAGAGTCTCTGAAACAAACAGCAGAACTTTGTGACACTTCAGAGGAACAACATGAAACCTACAGACATGTTACTAATGATTAATCAACAGTGATAATTATTCTAATAAACTGTAAGAAGTTAAAGGGTTATTAAAGTCCTCAAAATAAAATGCATATGATCTCTTAAGATTAATAAATGAATTAAATTAGAATTTTTCAGAAGTGGGAAACAAACACTAAAAAAGTAAAATTTTAAAGTGCTGATTGAGTTTTCTTTTTATGTATTATACTGTGAAACTGCTGCTTCAGCAATTACTGTATAAATATCTTTATTGTTTAAATTGAATACAAAAAAATGTGCTGATTTGTGTTTTATGTTGCAGCAGCAAGTTAAGGGAAGTCACTGTTTACTTATTTAAATACATTACACAAAAATACACAAAACAAATACGAAGATTGAAAAAAAGATAAATACTTACAAAAAGACCCACAAGACAAACCTGACTAAAACACAAATTATGTTGTTCAACTGAGAATCTCCACTAACTCACCAAAATATTGTTTAAAACCCACAAATCCCAATAAAATAAACATATAAATTTTCAAAAAACCAAACTATAGCATGTATGTCCTGTGTGTGTCTGCAGCTGTCTCTTCAGACCTGACTCTATACTGCCTTCCTGTCTGAAACCCAAAGTGTTAAAGAATTGAGCATTGCTGTCACCACCCTTACGCCGCTGCCTAGAAGACACAGCCAAGGGCTAATTAGCCCTCTGATTACTTCATTAACCCCGACACATTAGAGCAGCGAGGTTTCCCCCTGAGCTTGAATACATCAAAAGGCCAGGGATGGCTGAAGGAAGTGGCGTCAAAGTGACTGACAGCAGATATACAACCATCAACACAAATACACACGTCTAAGTCTCTACAGGTCTCTGTTAGCAGGTTAAAGGCTCTCGGGTTGGTAACATGTCACCAGACTTCTAGAACAATGACACAATGGTGGAGATGTTTACCCATAATGCACTGTGTCACAAACAGCTGATCCCAGCTGTCAGCATGGTACTGGAGGGCTGATGGTTTGGGCTGCATGTGTGTCAGTGTGTTACTGTCTGAGCCTGTGTGTTACCGTGTGTGTCCGCGTGAGTCGGTGTGTTACCGTGTTAGTCTGTGTGTTACTGTGTGTGTCGGTGTGTTACCGCGTTAGTCTGTGTGTTACCGCGTGAGTCGGTGTGTTACCGTGTGAGTTGGTGTGTTACTGTGTGTGTCGGTGTGTTACCGTGTTAGTCTGTGTTACCGTGTGTCGTGTGTGTCAGTGTGTTACCGCGTTAGTCTGTGTGTTACCGTGTGTGTTGGTGTGTTACGGTGTGTGTCACCGTGTTAGTCTGTGTGTTACCGTGTGTGTCGGTGTGTTACGGTGTGTGTCTGTGTGTTACCGTGTTAGTCTGTGTGTTACCGTGTGTGTCGGTGTGTTACTGTGTGTGTCGGTGTGTTACTGTGTGTGTCGGTGTGTTACTGTGTGACTCTGTGTGTTACTGTGTGAATCTGTGTGTTACTGTGCGAGTCAGCTGCAGAAACACTAAACTTTTAGCAATGAAACACAGTCAACCCAAATCCAACACATCCAGAAACGTATGACGGGTTTGATACCAAATGTTTGGTAATAGAGAGCTAACACTGCTGGTGAATAAAAGGTCGACCGCAACCCAACTTTCAACATGCATGCGCGCATACACACATGCACATGGAACAAATGACCAGGATGAAACTGACGTCAATCAGCTGCAGAGGTAGAATCAGGCAAAGTGACCCAAAGCTTAACTCAAAGCTTAACATTTTGGCTCTTGACCAGAACCGAGTGGATGTTCTCTAACTTTGATGAGGTGCAAGTTTGGATCTCAGAGGATTCTGAGCATTTCCTTGACACCCACACTGCAGAGCCGCTCCCCAAACCACTGCACAAAGACCCGTACTGTGTCTTGGTTCCAGCGTGGATGCCGGATAAATTGACCCTGTCCATTCCCAAAGGCTGATGATGAGTGGGATGGTTCAGGCCTCTCCCAAAGTGAGCCGGAAACCCAATTTTATTCAAATGTAAAATAAACAGATGGAACAAAGAGTGTTTCTGAGCCTACGCAAAGTCATCAGGAGGTCTCAAAGCTAAACAGCTAAACCAACATTTTGTCCATTTTACAACAGAATGATTCTTTTCTTTCTTAAATCAAACTGGACCTAACCTCTAGGGGCAAAAATAAAATTAATCATTGGTACTAAAGTGACCGAAAACATCAACAGAATATCAGGAAATTTAGTGATCTGTTCTTATCCAAACCAGTGCAGTGCTGATGTAAAAGGGGAGGGGCTTCTGATGACCTGACAGAGACTGACTCTATCATGACCCAATCAGACAGATCGGTTCTGGTCAGCTAAATGAAACCGATGTACATCAGACAGGTCAGGTCATGCAATCGGGTCACAGTCCCAGCTGAAACTGTTGTAGACAGTTGCACATTTTTTGGTTTGGTGGCTTATTGTTGTTTTAATTTTTTTGATGGTTGTTAGAGAATTGTTTGTTTTATGATTCTTTACGTGGAATTTTGCATCAGGTCCTGTACCTAAACACTGATATCAGATTACTTCTCACCTTGTTTATGACGTTTTGGTCACAGCTGAAGTGAACTGAGCAGCTGTTTCTCAGAAACTTCCATCAGACGTTACATTTCAAAGACAGTTAGCAGGAACTCCAGGAACGTTTGAAGTAAAGTGTCTCCTGTTGTTTTCATCTCCATCAGTTTTAGCGAACTTGAAGCTGATTCTGAACTCAACTTTTCTAACAAACACATCACTTCTCATCTTCATGAATAATTATATTTTTTCCCCGGAAATGAGTTTTCGTCTCTCTCGCTCGCATAACAACGCTGATGTTTGGTTTGTGCTCCTGAAGCTTAATTAAATCTTATTTTGAAATGTATATCTGAGCTGCTGCTGCTGGTTTTAATTGTAAGGGAACTCAAATGGAGATGGAACGAAAGCACAAAGCCAGATGTTAAGAGAGGGGATTTGCATTTGGCTTTCAGGCTGTCAGCAGCAAGGAAGTAGCCACGAGGAGCTGCAGGCACTTCCTGCCGACTGTCGGACGAAGGTGAGCTTATGAAGTGGCTCCTCCTACAGTAATTAGCTGTGGAGCTTGTAATTGGGCAGAATCAGTCTCACTAAGTGATTTCCTGACTGTCAAACGAGCCAAATTACTGTGAGTGATACTTTTCATTTTGTTAGCATCAAACAGCCCCTCCACTCAGCATCCATATGGGTGTCTGATGCAACACTCGCCATTAAACTGCCACGGCCAGATGTTCCCCTGCAGCCCGCCATTATCAATGCAAATTTATTCATTAAACAATTTAATTGTGCCAGTGATTGACAGGCAGCAGCACGCTGACGGAGGATTGTTATGAAGCTAATAATCTGTTAGTCTTATTAACTCCCCGTGCCAGCAATATGGCTGTCAACATTTATGTGGATTAACCCTCCTAATGTTGCAGCAGAAACTCATCAGCTGCTCTGCGTGACGACAGACGGACTCACCGGCTGGTCGCCGCTACGGTCAGACCCCCCACCGTGAGGAGGAGCACACACACGGCTGCACCGCTGCGGTTATGTAACTGCAGAAGAAGAAGCCACGCAGTGACCAGCAGCATTACTGATGGAACACAAAGTGCTGCGTGCAGGAATCAGACCAGATAAAACCAACTGGTCCACAATACCCCAAAAACCCAGAGTGCCAAGACCAGATATCTGTGAATTCAAATGGTCAAGAACAGCACCCATTAAGTCCAGATAGCCAAGAACCATGCAGAACTAGAAATATCCAAACACCTACATCAAGTCTGGAGGAAAAGACAGCCAAGAAGGCTAGCTACAAAAACACAGAACGTTGGGTCCAAAACATCAATTGTAGGAAAGATAGATTTGGTTCAACCTTTAAGAGGAGCTGAGATGTTGGGTTTCTAGAACCAGAGACTGAAATCCCCTAATAGTCACCTGCCTGAATGTCTGACCTACTCACCTGGGTGAAAGTCTCTGGATGGTAGAGGGCCAGTCAATAGGAGGATCTTTTGTGACGTCAATGTTTATGTTTATCGCATTGCATCATGGGACCTGGGTGGCAACAAACAGCGTATTTTGCCTATAATTCAATTGTTTTGCACGTTTGGACGAGGATTTAGCAAAGCAGATGGATCATTCTTGCTGTGTGGTTGATTGTTTGGCCCGTGGGAGGCTTGATAAAAAGTTTTATTAGAATTTCCTCCGTAAAGGAGCGCAAAATACGAAATAGATGATTGCGGGTGACCCGACTGTCTGAAGAAAGCCTGGATTCCTGCAGCAACAGAGTTTGTGTGGCTCATGTGTTCATGGTAAGTGCTTGTAACTAAGTATTTGTTAATAAGAGAAGATGCTTTTTAAAATATTCATCTTCGTGTAGTTTTATATCCACGGAGTCATTTAGTTTTCGCGTTCTGATTCAGGTGTCTCAGCCCGCGATCGTTATAATAAATAAATGAATAAGTAAAAAATAACAACACTGATTAATGAAGACTTACCCAGCTTTGCAGTCGCCGTGAGGATTTATCCACCCACAGGTGATGTGAACCATGCTGACTCTGCTAGCCGGCCGGTGCCGACTTCAGCACAACCACGGCTTTACCGAAGTCACGGCTTCCTGTTTGGCAGAATAGTTCAGCCAAACTTTCCTTGAAAAACAATAATCGTAGACCTCCAGATGTTTGAAAGCCTTTAATTTTCCATGAGTGAAGGGTCCAGGGTTTTCTGTTGGATAATAAATGTCTCCCCAGCAGAGTTGTGGAGAAAACACCGGTGAATCGGACCAACGTTTTCTGTCATCCCAGAGCTCAAACAGGCTTTAAATAACTTTATTTTTGTCTTCATTACAGATGTTAAGCTTCTCTCTAACCCTCCTCCAGTCTTTAGATGTTAAAGTGTTTATATTTTGGGGATTTCGCCCGTTAACTCGCGTGAAAGTGTACGTCGCGTATTGATAGCAGGCCTTCTTCTGCCACACAGCCACTCGCGCATGCGCACAACGATGAAATAATATGTCAACAAAGATCCTCCTATAGGAGACTAGGTAAGTAGTAGGCGACCGACCTCCATCACACTGTCAGCCTGGTTTTCGCTTCAGTTCAATAGACTGAACCTACAAATATAAATATGAATAATAAAACAGATTTTGGTCAAATTAAGTCAACGTCAGTAATGAAACAAAAGGAAAATGAAAACATAAAATAAATAATAGTCTTCATTTTCATTCAAATTTACACCAAATGAATGGATGAAATAATTATTGTATGAATAAATGACTGAATATACAAAAAAATGCTAAACTGCACATTTAGATTATTTTGTGACGTGACTAAATGAGAAGAATTAAAGATTTATTTCTGTAAATATTTTTTTAACAAGTTCAGTTTATTAGCTTTTCAACAATATTTATTAACATAATTTTAAACAGAATGAGCAACAAACAGTATAACATAAAACAAAACCCCTCCTCCCACCCACCCCGCTACACTGGATCAAATACAAAAAAGAAAACAAACATAAAAGCAGGTGACAAAGTGACACTAAATCAAAAAGACAGATATGACTTTATAAAAGAAACAATCGCAAAAAATTATGAAAATGTTTTAACAGAAACACCATCAAAAAACAACACAAACGATGACCATACATTAAATGTGTCCGTTGAGCCCCTCAAAGTGTTTCTGATCTTCTCCAGATGTGTATGAGACATCGTCTCCACAACCCAGTGACCAAATGCTGGTGGGTGAGAATCTTTTCACCTGGAAACTATGAATCTTTTAGGCAGCAAACAGCAAAAGGTGATCATATGTAATTGGTGTTTATCCAGAGGAGCATCCACCAGGGTGCACAGTGGTCCCACAGATCTTGGAGAATGCATCAAAAATAGACCACCAATACCTCTGTAGTTTTGGGCATGTCCAGAACATGTGAAGAAGAGCAGCGGGTGAGCGTTTGCAACGTTCACATTGGGTCTAAGTTCAGTTTGAATATAGATAGTGTGGCAAGGTGGACAAACCGAGAGCCCGGGCAGGTATCGATCCCCAGACTCCCGGGTGAGAGTCACGCGCGCTAACCAGTGAGCCAAAGGGATATCCCTGTGGCCAAGCGGCCAGGGCGCATGATCAATCGGGATACAGTGACAGGATGCTCACCCTGTCACAATAGTTTGGACCAACGCAAGCAATGCACCACTTTGAACTGGATGACTCTGTGTCTCACACAGACTGAGGATTTATGAATGTTCCGTAGAATCTTGTGCCAGACCTCCTCCAATAATCCAACACCCAGGTCCAGCTGCCATTTCTGTTTCAAAACATCCAGACTTGTCTGATGGTGTGAGCTGAACCGGGTGTAAAGTTTACTCAAAACTCCTCTAGTAGATGTCCGATAGTCAAAAATTTCATCAAGAAGAGTCTGAGACGGGCACAAGGAAAAAACATTCAGAGTTGGTTTTGACAAAGTGTCTCAGTTGTAAATACCTAAAGAATTGTGATTTGTGGATATGACATTTAACCACCAGTTGTTCAAAGGAGGCAAATGTACCATCAACATATATGTCATAGAGGGAGTGTATGCCCTTAGCAGCCCATCCATTAAAGGCCTCATCAGATACAGATGGAATCAACATGTGGTTCTTCATCACAGGGGCCGCAAACGACAATTTGATGAGACCAAAAGATCGTCTACTGTACACTGATTCCAAATCTTAAGTGTTTGAACAACAATGGGATTAGCAACGTATGATGATATAGAGTGCGAGAAGGGCAGCTGATAGCAGAGTATAGCTATAGGAGAACTAGTAACAAACGAAGCTCTCTCCACAGTCACCCAACTCGGCATATCTGCACCCTCCCTCAGCCAAAACAACATTGCATTAATATTAGAAACCCAGTAATAATACATAAAATTAGGAAACGCCATGCCTCCCATGTCACGGGGTAATTGCAACACCTTGTTACTGGGTCTCGGGCGTCTCTGGTGCCATATAAAGCCCGAAAGCAAACTCTTCAAATAAAATAAAAAAAAACATTTAGAAAGAAAAATCCAGAGACATTGGAACAGATAAAGAAACTTAGGTACTGTCATTTTACCTGTGTTTATCTTCCCTCCAAAGGACAGGGGCAAGGATTCCCATCACATCTCAACTCAACTTTATATATAGTGCACTTTACATACAACTAAGCTGACCAAAGTGCTACAATGTCAGTGTGGCAAGGTGGACAAACGAGGGCCCGGGCGGGACTTGAGCCTCAGACCCCCGGGTGAGAGTCATGCGCGTTAACCACTCAGTCAAAGGGATATCCCTGTGGCCAAGCAGCCCAGGTGCATGATCAATCGGGATACTGTGACGGCATGCTCACATCAGCACCAAAATTCAATCAAAACAACAAAAACCCCAGAAAAAACATATTAATAGCCAGAATGAACAAGTGTGTCTTTAAGAGTGATTTAAAAACAGAAATACAGTAGATGGAGCCTGTCTAATGTGTAGTGGTAGTTTGTTCCATACTTTAGGTGCCATTACCGCAAAAGCTTGATCCCCTCTCCACTTCCTACAAGTCCAAGGAACACACAGAAGAAGCTGGTCTGAGTGATCGTGAAGGAGTATAACAAAGAAAGGTACAGGGGGGAAACACCAGATAGGCATTTAAAAACAAAAGCAGTTTAAAAAGATCCCCATATTGCACAGGGAGCCAGTGTAGTGACCTCAAGATAGAGGTAATGTGCTCTGATTTGTGAGTGCCTGTCAAAAGATGTGCAGCCGAGTTTTGAATAAGCTGCAGTCAATAACTCAGTTACTCATCCCTAAATCCAGGGCACTGTAGTCGAGTAGTCACGAAAGCATGGATTACCGTTTCATGTATGGCTACTGAGCCAATGAGACTAAAAGCTAACACGTTATGAACATGCTAGCTAAGACCTCTGAGCTGAATATTGACTAATCATTGCGCTGTTTCCAAATTCAGAGGCTGCTGCTGTTTTTAGTCACAGCGAAGCTGACAAGGTCAGATCAAAATCAACCTGAGGAAAAAAGTTTCCTCCATGACTAAAAGGTCAAAAGACCAAAGGTGGCATTTAGCTCAGGCATTTTTAAAAGACAACAAATGACAGTGGGGCATGCTGGGAGTTGAAGTTCAGGAGCGTGTCTGCTCTCAGTACCCAAATCCAGGTCTGAAACATTTTCCACAAGATCTGATAACCATTTTTGTTCTGATGGATCAGGAGGAGGGAAATAAAACATGAGAGCGATGAGGCAACAACAGCTTCCCAAAAGAAATTCTTTTAACTCAATATTCTGCCAGCAATTAGACTGAGCCCTGAAGCTGGCTCCAGATCACACAGTTTCACACACGTAGAAGACACCAGAGTACTCGGAATACAAACACAAGTGTGTGTGTGTGTTCTAAAATGAGTCCAGAATTGTGTGTGACATGGGGGAGGAACGGGTCATAGGAAACTGTTCTAATAATGTTGAACATCTGTTTAAATCATCAACATAACTAAAATTTTATCCGTGAGTGTTTTACTGAAACTCTGAATGTTTAAACTGATCTGAGGGTAAAGTCTCCAGCATGAGGACACTTGTAACTAATAATATGACTTTACTTACTTATATATTTATTTATTTTAAATTATGAGCTGAAATATAAGATAAAAATAGAGGGTAACCTGAGAAATTGGTAGAAATTCTCTATTTTAAATTAACTTTTTTATTCAACACTTACAAATTAATCACTGTCTTAACTGCTCAGACCTGAGTATGGTTGCAAGGAACTGGTGTCCATTTCCAGCGGTCACTAGGCAAGAGGTCGGACACGGAGAGGAAAAAGACAAAACAACCACACACACACACCTAGGGACAATTTAGAGTAATCAATTAGCCTGACATTCATGTTTCTGGCCTGTGTGAGGAAACCGGAGTACCTGGAACAAACCCTCCTATGCACATGCAAGCTGTGCTCGGAAAGGCTGCAGCAGGGTTTTGAACCTGCAACCTTCTTGCTGTGAGGCAACAGAGCTACTGCATCACCATGCATCCATTTTACTTTCATGTTTCCTATAAGAGGTGATGTGCTGTTTTCTGAGATCTTTCAGCACAAACATCACAACCACAAAGAAAAAAACCTTCACATCGAGCAAGAATGAAAGATTCGGTCCGACACACATCGTGAAGGATGTGCACAAAGAGATGCAAAACCAACTGAAGGAGGAAAACAACAGAAGGAGGGTTTTATCTGGTCGATTCTCCTCCTGGATCCTAAACCATCTTGACGCCTGAGCCTTTGAGAAAATGTTCTGGTGTGAGAGTAAATAGAAAGTTACAGCAGACATGATGCAGACGCACACAGGGTGGGGTGAACGCTGTTGGAGCACCAGCAGCTTTCAGGGCCCATTAGAGCCGACCAAACAAGCGTCCAATCAGACGTCACCGAGCCTACAGCGGCGTTCACACCTCACCTCCCTCAGAGAGGCTGCTCCTCCCCCTTTCCATCCTCCTCCTTTTTTCTACTCCACCTAAACCTCCTTTTCTGCTCCTCCTCTACCTCCCTCCCCTTTTCCTCCTGCTCTTTCTCTCTGATACACATGATTACTTTGACACCTGTGCCCAACACGTGGAGGTAAATGTCTTTTCATTTACCATTTGTTTCCTCCTAAACAAGGTGCAGGGTCCATGGTGGGTTCATCTGCTGGGAACCCAGCAGCAGCTGGAGGTTTACATAAAACTCCCCCTTTAACTCCACCCCACACAGACAGAAGCATCATGTCAACAACTATTTGTAAATGTGGATTTCAGCTTCATTCGCCTGAGCAGCAGGTTGATGAAACAAGGTAATCAGATTACATCCAACTTTTTGCAGATTTCAGTGTTGGTCCAGTTTTAACCAGGCAGTCCCAACTAAGATAATAAAGTAAATCTGCAGACAATGTAATCAATAAAATGGTGTTGTTGCATAGATTATATTTCTGTGAGTTAAATGTGACTTTTATATGAAATGTAAACAAGTTTGAAAAAAGTTATGATCTGATTATAGAGGCCAAAGATCTACTTTAGTGAAGACAAACATCCTTCAGAGGCTGAATGAAGGTCAGAGAGGTGAGAAAGTGACAGATGAGGTAAGTGATGTTCATCAAAAGCATCCTGGTGTTTTTCCTTCATCTGAGATGCTTCACCTGACTGGATTGTAGTCGGAGTGTCCCGCTGTGAAGGCAGAGCTTCAGTTTCTCCATCAGCAGGAAACGCGTAACTCAGAGGAAGAGGAGGAAAACTAAAAGTCTCTCAAATGTTTAAACGTGAGCAGAAAGATACTCAGTATGAAACAGTTCTCAGCTATTTGGATCAAATGAAACATTTTCAGAGACAGATTTAAACAGCTTTGGTCAGAGTCTGAAGGATACTTTCAGAACAAAAGTCACACTGATCTGGTTGCCATGGCAACAGTCTCATAGTCTTCTGAGAGAAATAAAAACGATTTCAGTCTTGAACCTGTGCTAAACACCAATCTGAGTGTCTGACTCCATGAATCGTCTGGATCCAGGTTCTGATAGAACGGGGACCAGAGTTGAGTCTGAGGCCATGAGCAGGTCCAGTTCAGGACTGAAATATCTCCATTCACACCTTCAGATTAAATCAAACAAACATTTATTAAACTAATTTATTTGATCACAGAAGTTATTGGTTACCTCACTTCCTTCACTACTCCACTTCATCTTCTGATGTCTACTCCTCCTTTTTGTTCCCTCCTCCTCCCTCACCCTCCCTCTCTGATCTCTCTTCATTAATCCCTCCTTCCTTTTCCTCTCTATTTTCCCATCGTTCTCTCGTCTTCTTTTAATTCATAGATTTTCTTTACTCTTTAAATTGCTCCGGTTTTCTCCTCCCTCTCCTCCTGGTTGCCTTCATCTTATGTTTTTTTACATTCCTCTCCCTCTGCCCCTCTTGACTTTACACTTTTTTATTATTTCTGTATTTCCTCCCTTTCCTCCCCTTGTCTTCACATTTATTTTTTCCCCTCTCCTCCCTCTCCTCTCCTCCATCTCTCCATCGCCTGTAACCATGCCCTTTCCCTCTTCAAACTAATTACCTCGGCTACCTTGTACCCGCCGCCCCGCGGGACTCCAACAACTGTCAGACCAGTATTATTTTTGAAATTTAAACAATCATCTTACGTGCGCTGCTGCTAAGATCCTGGCCTTTTCGGCAGCTTCGACCTTCAGTAATTAATACCCCAGGGCCCATTATTGGCAAAGCCTTTATCCTCTGGGCCAAGAAGCCTCTAACCCGCTAATTACGGCCAAGCAGCTAATCTTCCAGCCGGCTGATTGACAGCTACACCTATTCTACTAATTGCCTGTTGCAGACAACACCTGGTGAACCGCAGCGCCGGGGGACGGTGCCGAGCTCCGGCTACGCCTGCAGGTCCTGGGGGAGGCCAAACAAGTGAGGGGGGCTCTGAGAGGGAGGCTTTGTGTTGTATTTGTGTGCAGGAGGAGGAGGAGGAAGAGGAGCGAGTGAAGGACAGGAAGCTGTGTGGACGCTTTGTGGTGAAATGTGTGTCTGTTTGTGTGCAACATGTTTCTGATCCAACAGGAGGATGTGAAGTCATGAGAGTCCATCAGCGTCTCTCTGTGGATGTCTGGGAGTCTCATTCTGCACCTGAGGGCCTCAGTGGCCTGGAGGTCCATTAAAGGTCTCCATCCAGGAAACCTGGAACAAGTACTGGAGTCATCTCTTAGTCTGTTTTTTACAGAAAGGATGTGATGTAATCAGGGATGTCTCGGGTTACGCCCACAATAACCTGTGACCTCAGAGTCAGGGTGGGTTCACGAGCATCTCTAAACATTCAGAACCATAGATATGTATATAAACACTAGATGGGAAAAGCGGGAGTTGAGGGCGTAGCTAAACGGCAGCCATCTTACTTCAGATGGCAGACGCTCTATTCTCAATGGTAGCAGATGGAAGGTGAGTTAACAACTTAAACAAAAACACTCTTAACTCGATTAAATATTAACGGATTTACAAGCGGGTTGCATTATTACAAACTTATAACACATAGGCTTGATAGGACATACTTACACATTTTTCAATTAACGGGCCAAATCCGTCATATTTTACAGCCACATCTCTGGCGTTTATAACAAATCAAACCATTTGAAAATTAAGCAAGTTAGAGTTATTTAAATAGTACATGCATCATTGACACCAATGTTACGAAAGGGGGCAGCTGTCTGAAGTAAGATGGCCGCCACGTTGCTACATCGCAATCCATTGGCGAGCCATCTAGTGTTTATAGACATGTCTATGTTCAGAACAGCCACAGGAGCAGGAGAATGTCCATTCTCAAACCTGCAGAACATCCAATACATCACTGTTTGTTTAAAAAAAAAAAAAAAAAAAGCAGCAGGGTGGAGTTAAAAATCAAAAATGGCCACATGACATCATATAAGGTAAGTGGAGTGTTGGCTGCTTGAAGAGCTGAAATCCTTAAATGTCACTCTCTCTCTCTCTCTCTGACATATGATGTCCATTAATTTTTAAAGAGACATTTTGATGCCAAGAAAGCATTTATTTTCCACAAGCGGCAAAATTTACTTTCAGTTTTGTGTGAAAAAACATTGCGGACTACAAATGCTCATCTCGCCAAATTTACGTCATCAAACTCGACACGGAGAAAAAGGAGAAGAAAAATGGCTGTGAGTTTAGCGAGCTTCGAATCCTTCCAGGACAAAAGGAGGAGCATTAAACGCGGAGGAAACCACGATAAATCTGGCCATGTGGTAAGTAGCAGCTACGTGGGGGGAGGAGAGATTCATCTGTGATGTCATATATGCGACATCTGATTTGTAGTTTTTTTAATTACAATTTTTTACAAGCTAATAAATCAAAGATTTTGTGACACAGTCCAAACACATAATTATTTTTCTTAAATTGAAGTACAACATATATGTGATTCAGGGCGTAAGGCAAAGCGGACCAGAAAATAACTTTTATGGCCCCGTTCACTTACATTTTTTTGTTCAAGGGACCCGTGAGTCGACCAGAACAGGAGGAGACTTAGGGTGTGTCCGAATCCAGGGCCTGGATGCTTGTGAGGACGTGTACTCAATGGTCCACCGAGGACGGGTCCTTCCTTTACCGCTAAATCCGGAAATAAACGGCTCTGAAATCGGACAGCCTAGCGTCATAAATCCGCGCACCTAGATCTTCATGGATTAATTTGTTACAATTTACGAAATACAAAGTGGACACTATTTCACGTTAATCTTTTTCAGTGATTGTTTGCTTATATTTCCATATTTTTTATAACTTTCAAGCTATTTTATGATTATTTCTACTTCAGATTTACAAAAACAGGACTAATTGAAGCTCTTTTGTGTAGTTTTACCTAAAATGTCTAGATAAAGTTCTTGAGGGTGATTTGTTTGGCCTTCAATTTAATTACAAAAGCCATTCCAGCTCATTTGCGGTGATTTATTAAACAGAATTTATTGGAAATAACTAACAATGCCTATAAACAGGCTTTTAATTTTACTTTAACTGTAATTTTTTATAAATATACATTTGAAAGTGTACTGCTCTGCTGTTCCTTCTGCCAATTGTGAATTTGTAATACCACGGCCGCTGCGTAAAGCATCCTGGGATAGCCTCTGCCAGCAAGGATCCACCTGAACCATCCGCGAAATTTGGGTGAAACGAGGACGCATCTGAGGACGCATGGATGAGTATCCTGTGAATTCGGACAGCACTCGTCGCTTCGCTGTGACGTCAACAGTCTCGTAATGCGAACTCACAAGCATCCAGCCCCTGAATTCGAACACAGCCATAGGCTCCCTATAGCCGAACAGGAAGTAACACAACTTTTTAAATTAGTAAAAGATAGAAAAGATTCACAGCTGTTTTCATATTACAGATCATGGGTGGATTCTGTCACATAATTTAGTTCATTCACAACCAGTGCTGGTTATAAGGACCCCCCCCCCATGTAAGCCAGTGGGCTCATCATCATCATTCTGATTAAAAACTAAAAATTCACCTCAGATCATGTTTCCAGATGTTGACTTCTGCTGATGCACATCGTTCACACCTGGATGCAATGGTCAGATATTCATGTTTCTGACCTGCTTATAAATCTCTTCCTTTCATTTATTCATTGTAACAGTTTCTTCCTAGACACACATTGACACACATTCACAGCTTGTTTTTAGTAAGCGAGAGGAAATGAGCACCCGGAGGAAACCCACACTTGTAGGAAAACTCCATGCAGAAAAGCAGCAGCCAGATGTTCAACCTGCAACCTTTTGCTATCAGGTGTGTCACCATGCAGCCCAGAATTAGTTGATTGCTTAAAATCACCTGATTGCTGCAGTTGAAAAGGCGGAACTTATCATACTTATGTATAAACATGATAAATCTGATCTCTAGTCAGAGTTTAACATCTGTATAATCTGTATAATGATGATGCTGGATAAGGCATTTTGTTTTCCAGTCGAGCTGAAGGTTGTTGCTGGTCTTGCGTATTAGTTGTGCTGTAAAGGTCACAGAGTTTGAGTAACTATCGCGTTGCTGTTGGGAGAATAAGTCTCGCTGATTTCTGAGCATCTGACAGCAGCAGTTGGAGGTTTGAGACTCGCTGTCAGTCTGACGGCTGCTGAGGTGAAAAGGCCATCACTCCGAGGCTCTGCGTGGAGCCACCGGCGTGACAAGGACGGGGCCCGCCCCCCACAACGCAGAGCTGCCCCTCCACCTGATGGGATGCTAATGTAACCCATCACCCCCGTGGCTCGTGACCTCAGTCTGGTGAGCGCGCTCATCGATTGATGCAAATAACATTATGATGTGATTAACATAAAGGGCCTGTTGAGGGGTCCAATGGGGCCCGGCAGACTGGACCACACAGCAGGCTGACATGGATCAGCGAGTCAGAAAATCCATGTGGAGAGACGCTCCGCTGCAGCTCCCAAAACACAAACACACAAGAGTTAGTCTGAAACTTCAGAGTCAGGAAAACTTCACTTCCTCTTCAGTTTCAAGAGAGAAACAAAGTTCTGATACTGACAATCTGGTTAACAGACACCTGCAACTCAGCAGTCAGAGCACACAGGGTGCAACATCAAAAAAACACAATAAAATCAATTCAGGAGCAAATATAAACCAAAAATCTGAAAAATTACAAAAACTGAAAAGATCATGATGAAAGGTTCAGGAAAGATTTTGGATCGCTGAGGAGTCTGGTTTGTTTCAAGATTACTTCATGTTTCACTGATTTAGTTTCTCCTGACTGGGTATAACGTAGAAATGATGTCAAGCAGTTGTCCCGGTCAGGTCCTCCTGGGTTTGGTGGTTCTGGTGAGTTCTAACAGCCCACATCAACGAAACTGCTTTGACCTGTGAGACCATTAAAACATCACCCGTGTTGTGTGTGTGAGAGATGTGTGTTAGTCTGTGGTGGGTGTGAGTCAAAAGTGTTCATCTGAGGTGCGCTAGTATGAGGTGTGTGTATATGTGTGTTATTCTGAGGTGTGTGCTGATGGTTTTGAGTCGGAAGTGTGTGTGCGTGTGTGTGAGTCTGAGGTTTGTGTATGTATTGAAAGTATGCATTGGTGTGTGTGAGCTTGAGGTGTGTGTGTGTGTGTGAACTTGGCGGCTCATTTATCACTGTAGTTGTGTTGAGATGATTAATCTGCTGCTGGAGCATCACAGCTGCTGCAGAGACCCAGGGGGCGCTGTGGAGCGACAGCTCGCACTTTTACCTTGTGTGTGTATGCGTGTGGTCACCCTGGACATGTGTTACCATGGAGACACCTTCCATCTGACAGCCATGTTGTAGATGTTTCAGTATTCATTTGTTAAGTTATGTTTTCTCATGTTGAACTTCCCGTGTGTTCATCCTGATCAGAAACCACCCTCTTCCTCCTCAGCACTGGAACATTTCTCCAACAAACTCCTCCACAAGGTTTGCCTGCTGACGGTAAAGATTGGGTTGATGTTTAACAACCAGAATATGAGAAAATATCTCGAATTATTTCAAGTCCTGGTTCAGTTCAAAGGTTCTGCCAACCCTTTAAAATGTGCCTATAGCAGAAACGTCTTCATAGGGGCAAAAGCTGGGTCCTTCACCTTTACTCGCTCCTGTCTGGAATCTGAGAAGCCCTAATCTGAAGAGTCTTCTCTATAACATCTGTTTCTTCTCCTGTAGACGGGGAGATCAGGTGACTAAGACTTGCAGGTGTTTTAATGTCTTGATGTTCCTGCAAAGCATCTTTACAGAAACAGGTAATCTTTGCCACCTTTAGGGTTTTGTAACATGAGATTCTGACGTGTACAGGAGAAACTTACAAATCCTGATGTCAAAGTGGATCTTCCGAACATCAAAAATCCTAAAAATAGTTTAGATGTTTGATAATTTTGATCATATTCATGTTCTATTAATAACTTCATGATTTGTTTCATTCTTACTGATCCACAGAAAGCTGATGTGTCAAACTCATGCATATGTGCACAATTAGAGTTTGGTCAGCATCTAAGACGGGTACAGGATCTGAGTGAGCCTGATGAAGCATCGCTACAGGTGATCAACACCAAGTCACCTGATAACGAATCTGATGGAACCTGAGAGCTGCAAGATGAACGTTCAATTGAGCCAAAATGCACACAGCTGAAATAACAGGCCCCTTAAGAGGAGCCACACCTGAGAAACATCTGCTTATGGTGGGAGGAGCGGTGCTGATGCTGATCGTGCTATTAATGTTGGTGATTCTTGTACAGGTGGTGGTGATAAAAATTTTCAAGGGTCTGGGCTACCCAAAGTATTCCACAACTTCTGGGCCATGACTGAAATGCTCCGTCACCTTTTCTTTTTAATGTTGTGGTCAGAACGTGGTGGAATCCTCAGATTAAAGAAGCTTGTTGTCACTACAGAACACATCTGTTTGTCCAGCTTAAAGGTGGTGATGGTGGTGTCACAAACAGTTACTGCTTCCTATAACAGAACAACTTTTCTAAAGCTCTTGCTCACGTGATTAAAACAAGCTGTGTTCAGGTACATGGAGGTGATAAAAAGGAACCAGAACCAGTTAATGGTTAGTTAACTGGTTACAGTGACTAGTACAAAAATATTCAGAGATGAGAGTGGCTGAATGTTAGTGTAGTGAGAGTGGAGACTGGCGTTCTCAAGAGACGAACAGGAAGTAGGATTATGTAAAAAGACTTGAGGATCTGGGATGGAGAGGTAATTTAAAGGACATGAAGGTGAACAAAAGCTGGTTATTTAACTCACTAATCTTTCAGACTAATTTATCTATTTAAAAATCATCATGTTGAACAGGTTAACTTAAAACTCAGTGAACATGTATGCAGAACCTCATCTCTTACACAAACAGGATGTTTGTTTGTAATCAAGTCATTTAAGTGACCCAAAACCCATAAATCTCTCTCTCTGTTGCTTGTTGGTCGAGCAGCATAATAACACATAATAACAGTCAGACTTAATGCATCTTCCAAGGCAGCGATTATCACCTCAGTAATCCTACAGTTCATTAGCCCCCCCTTTCCTCCACCCCCCAATAATTAAGTTACAGGAGTGTGGGACTCCGGGGATTCTGGGCCTTGTTCTCCTCTCTAATGTTCTGCAACACTAACAAATAAACACTTAAGCTCTGATGGACTGTAAAGAAAGGATGTATGAAGGATCTGGTTTGGACCGGTACCAAACAGGTCTGCTGCTTGGTGGGGGGGCGGGGTTGTCAGGTTATGGTCAGTCAGGGTTATAGATCAGGTTGTGCACTTCCTCGTACTGAAGGTGAATAAACACCCAAACTGTGTTTTAATAAACAATAATAAAGGTGTTTCAGAACAGTGAAATGAGTGAAGCTCTGCAGAAAGCTGTTTTCCTTTAGATGAAATAAGGTCCCTCAGCTTCCAGAGTCTTTGCTAGGCTAGGCTAACAGCAAAAAGAAAGGTTCATGCATTCACATTCACACACACACACACACACACAGAGGAATGTGTAAACACTGAGAGTGAACTCGACTCTCCTGCAGCCTCTAAGGATTCACCGCTTCATGCATAATGCAGCTGCAGAGTTTGACCGCTGGCCTGCAGCTGATTGGCCATCTCTGAGTTAAGGTGGGGGCGTGTGGAGGGTCACAGGGGGGTGAACTGTCCATCTCAAGATGACTGACATGGCCGAACTCCTCAAACCCCACCGGACAGCAGTGTGAGATCAATGCTGATAGACTGGGGAGGATTATCTGACTGCTTCTTCACACGAGGTAAAGATGAAGACCCTCTGTCTACAGGACATTTACTCATCTTCAGATCAGCTGGAAGGAAATCAATCAGCTACAGGTGACTCCATCTAAAGAAATAAGTTTGGTTTCTCATTAAACAACTACTGGGACGAAGGTGGATTAGGAGTCCCCTGTAATCGGTGGGTTGCTTGTTCCAACCCCAGTCCACCCTCCCTGCCTGCTGGTGGTGGTGGTCGGAGGGACCGATGGCCCTGACAGGGCAGCCTCACTTCTGTCAGCGTGCCCCAGGGCTGCGGCCATGATGTAGCTTATGACCATTAGTGTGAGAATGATGGTAGTGTGGAGCACTTTGGAGTCCTCTCACTTATAAAAGTGTTATGCAAATGCCGACCATTTACTATTTACTATACATACAGGTCCTTCTCAAAAAATTAGCATATTGTGATAAAGTTCATTATTTTCTGTAATGTACTGATAAACATTAGACTTTCATACATTTTAGATTCATTACACACAACTGAAGTAGTTCAAGCCGTTTATTGGTTTAATATTGATGATTTTGGCATACAGCTCATGAAAACCCAAAATTCCTATCTCAAAAAATTAGCATATCATGAAAAGGTTCTCTAAACGAGCTATTAACCTAATCATCTGAATCAACTAATTAACTCTAAACACCTGCAAAAGATTCCTGAGGCTTTTAAAAACTCCCAGCCTGGTTCATTACTCAAAACCGCAATCATGGGTAAGACTGCCGACCTGACTGCTGTCCAGAAGGCCATCATTGACACCCTCAAGCAAGAGGGTAAGACACAGAAAGAAATTTCTGAACCAATAGGCTGTTCCCAGAGTGCTGTATCAAGGCACCTCAGTGGGAAGTCTGTGGGAAGGAAATGAAAAAGGCTGGAGTTGCAGACAAGTTTTATTAATCCTTTCTCGATTGTTGGCTGGTTAGGAGGAACAACCACCAGCTTTCTCTCTTCATCTGACCCCGGGATGGAAACGTGTAAGGTGCTGTCGTATGTTGGTAGAGTTGCTGTTGTATTTTAGTTTAGTTTTACACAAGTCTCACTCTCAGTGGCTCAAGCTGAGAAACAAGCTTCCGCCATTACTGTTTTGTTTTTCCACTGGTCAGTCCCTTAATGTGTCCGGGTGGCACGTGTAACTTTTATGTTCTTATAACGCTTTGAGGGTGTTTTTCAGCATTTATTTTTAATTATTTATGAATGTTAATGCATCGACTTTGAATCGGCACGTGTCACATACCAATGCATCGATGAAATGGTGAATTGGCACACTCCAACTGTGAAGTCTGGCTTTCTGTTTTGTATTCTTGTTTTTAATGAAAGGTCTTCTGAGCCACACTCACTCGCTCCAGGTATCATTGGGTCAAACTCCTCCAACAAGGTAAGATGGTGGTTCAATAGGTTTATGTAGAGCAGACTCATATTTTCCCCTTCAAATCCAGGATTAACTTAACTGTATGATTATGAACATTTTTATTTCCACTTCACTCATTTTCCCTTTCAGCTTGAACTTCCTGTTTCTGGTAGCAAGTCCTTGTTCTCTCCTTTTCTGAAAGCAAATCAGGATACCTTCGCCATGTTTCCTGGATCTGAGCGCAGAGTTCTGCAGGTCAAAATGAATTAATGCTTTATATGTGATGAGGGATCTGAGAGCTGCTGGGGCCACGGAGAAATGTGGAGGGGCCTCAGAGAGCTGCTGGGGCCACAAAAAGCTGTGAAGGGGACTCAAAGAGATGTAATGGGGCCTCTGACAGCTACTGAGGCCTCAGAGAGTAGTGGAGAGTGGGTCTTATGGTGCACCTGAATGCATCCTGCTCAGTCACGACTGCAGCTGTCTGCTCAAACCTTTATTTCCCAGTTTAACTGCCTCTGATCGTTTGTTTTACTTTCAAAACGAGCGCGGAGGTTCAGAGGGCAAATCCGACATTTCTTTCTCTTTCTTGTATCATTAATGCAGACGTGCTCCATGATTTATTCAAATGACAAAGCTCTGCTGCCTCTCTTTTCCTTTGCTGAGGTATTAGTCACAGGGTGCTAATGTCAGATTACTCTACTAGCCATTCTGCCTTTGATAAATGACTGAGACAGGCAGTAAAAAATAGATCAAAACTACTGGGATGAGGAGGCTGGGGAAAGGGAGGGGGAGGAGGGAGCAGAGTCTGTTAAATCACCCTCCCCATTCAACAGGCCTCAGAAAATGCCACCCATTATTCGTGTGCTGCAGCTAATCAAAGCTTCAGAGTGATTAGAGAGCAGAAGCAGCTCGTCTTCCTCCACCTTAACAAGCCATTATCATCGAGCAGTGCCGCCTGACCCGCTGAAATATGGACCACTTCAGCCGCTCGCTGCATCACAGGCCGCCGCTCTTATTACACCTTAAATATGTCATTAAGCCATTTTCTTCAAGGAGCTGAAGATCTGCAGCCGCAGAACTGGACAAGGCCTCCGTCAGGTGGATGTTAGAGGACTCCTGAAGGTTCTGCAGAATGCAGTTTGGATCTGGCAACATGCAGGTCCAAAATCTGTTCAACCCAATGGGATTAAAAGAAAAAAGTTTCTGAGGTCACAAGTTGGGTCAATCAGAATGATTCTGGCTCTGAAACAGAATCTAATTTTTAGTCATCTTGAATCGTTTATGCATCAGAGAAAAAAATTAAAATACACTAAAATATTTATACACACTGGACCAATTTTTACATTATGTTCAAATAACCAAAAACTTCACAATGAAAATTATTTGTAGGAAACAAAATCTGGCAAAAAACACTTTTTATTAGACTGAAAATAATAATAAAAAAAAGCAATGATACAACATTAGTTACAATCAATGACTGTACTGGACAGACTCCACCCATAGCTTTCTGTGGGGCTTATTTGAAGACAAATGGGTGGTTCCAATCATCGCCATCTTGGCTTTGTCACACGTCTCGTCACGCCCAGACAATCCAAAAATGGGAAAAGAGGTGGAGCTGAGAGCGGAATTATGAGTTTCTGACTTCACTATTGTTCCCAGCTACAAGCTAACCGAAGCTAACGGAGGTTTGCGTAAAAACGCGGTTGAGCGGCTAACTTGAAGCACTCAACTCACTGAGCTGTGGAGTTTCTGTGGTCTCCCACAGAGAGCTCCACAGGCGACAAGCACAGCCTCAGACTGCAGCGATCGAGTCGGGCCGTATGAGCCCACGCTCCGACTTCCTATTCAGAAGGATTTCCTGTGAACACTCATTCATGTTCTTGTAAACGTTTACATTTCTCAAAATAAAAGTCCACCAACAGCAGGATTAATATGAATAAACACAAAGGGGCTTTTATTCTGACAAATAAGAAATGATCCCGAGATCTCTGCAGGTTTTGGGCTACGTTCAAGTTTCTTTTTGATCAGGACTAAAATCAGAATGTAATATAGATTCCTATATCAGCTGCTTTGATTTCTTGTTCCATCTGTTAGTATTCAAACTTCCACGTTTCAAGTTGCTTCTAGTTTGGTTGTCGTCATTTCTTGCTTTTTTGCAGCTCCGTTTGTTTTCTATAAAATGTTTTTTAACGTTCACCTGTCTGATCCTGCTAACTCCATGAGGTTCTGTGAGCACCAGCAGCATTTAGGAGACACAGATGTCCACTCACAAAGCTTCACAGTGACAACAACAGTAAATCCAGAGCAGACGTTTGCTTCTTATTAACTATAATTTCACTGTAAGAATCTCCTCACTTCGGCCCGTCAAAGCCTCAAACGAACTGGTTCTGGAAGCTCAGAGAGCGTTCAGATCATTAGGATGTGCAGCCACCTCTCAGAGATGAGAGAATCGACTCTCTTTTCCCCTCGATGGCAATTAGACGAGTGTGACGGGATGAACTTCTCTGTTTTAGCCCTAAGCAAAAAGCTGCTGCTGTGGACCAGAGCAGAAAGAAATCTGATGTTTGGTTGTGAGTAATCCACTCAGCCAGAGGAGGAGACTCCCACAGCCCGACCCGGACAAAAACAGAACCCTGGTGCAGGTTTGGACGGCTTGATGAGACCCGTATGATGTATGTTGTCATTCCTCCACTGGTGCTTTAGGTGGTGTTCTGAATACGCTGTAGGCTTGGTTGGTGCATTCTGGGAGAAACCTGGTCTGATTTTGAAAAACGGCATCCAACCCACTTTGCATAGTAAAGCTCTTCTTTCTAGGAGGTGTAATATTAATAAAGTGAACTGAAACATAATTATTGCCCGCTACATGGACCAAAAGGGCCATCCACCCCATACTGGTGGAGCACAGGGTGTCTCTAGGGACATGGTCATAACCCTTCTGTAGACCCACAAAACACATGTGGACCAGCTGGGCAAACTTCCATAATTCTTCCGTTATCATAGAAAGGGTAAAGGCATTTTTACTTCTTTTTTTTTTGAGAATTTTTCGGTTTCTCCTTCAGGTCCCGGTGATGTTTCTCTCCTGATTTCTGTCGTTAACCCTTTGCAGAGTAAGTTGCATCTGCTCGGTGAATGTGTCGCTGTTGAAATATTTTCAGACCTTTGGATGTGATATTTGCTGCAGATTTAATTAGTTTGGAGGACGTTTGTTGTTTTAAAGTAAATAAGAAGTCTTTTAATTGGATCTGGCAAATCTTCTTACTGTGATGGATGCCACGATAGGAAAAGTGGGGATGTGAGAGGAAACAGACTGTTTGAGGGTTTTATTAATTGTCTTCCTCTAATTTAGCAGAGCGAGCTGTCATTAAATCGCTGAGACTTTCGTCCTGCTCGAGCTTTTTTCCACCACACAATTTATCTTTCTGGCTGTTTTAAGCCTCCACTTTGTAATGAGTTATTGGGCTGCTCCCCGATATTCCCCTGTGATGGAGCAGGAAGTATTCGGGACATGATTTATAGATGTTAATTGTGGTGTTCAGAAATTCACAATGGAGAGGAGGAGAAGTGAGGTGCACATCTGGAGAAGTCATCATGGCTGAAGCCAAGTTTCTGCTCCTGGGAGGGAGGTAAAAGGAGAGCTGAATGTGAACTAAGCTGCACCCTGGAGACTACAAAACATTTTCCCCCGTCAGCTTGGCCCCCGGCCCTCCAGGTCCCCCATGGGCCGGCCTCCGGTGAACCCTGGCCCACATCGTAGCTGCTCTGCAGGAGCACTGAGCGCTCGCTGCCCAAACAAGACATTTTGGTATTTGATATTAAAGCAGCAACAGGCAGGACATCCATCACCCACGGTGGGGGTGAGGAGAGGGGAGAGAAAGGGGGAAGCAGGGGAGGACAGGAAAACAATATGTGTGTTTTCTTAAAGCAGATCCCACCTGCAGGATCAGGGGGAGGAGCGTCTGTCACTTCCACTGAGCCAAAACTCATGAAAACGAGCTGAAGTGAGTCCAGAGAAGCTAATGACCCTTGTCTCCCCACCTTCCTCACCCACCCTCACTCCATCAGTTCATCTATAACTTCTAGTTTGTGGGAGAAAGAACAGCTTTGCTGTGTGGAAACCTGCAGGGGGGTGAAGATATCTTGTTCAACTTTTCAGTTTTTCCACGATCCTCTTGAGTTAAAATGAATCCTCTCCCTTGTTAAAACCAGACCTCACCTGTTCACACCTGCTTCAGTCTGGAATACAAAGCTGACAAAAGAACTTCCTGTTTGATGTCGGTGGAGGATGAGGATTTTAGATCTCTGAGGACCAGAAACCAAACAGGACCAGAACTCCTCAGTCAAACAGCTTGTTGATTGTTTAGTTAATTAAACCCACCTGGTGGTTCAGGAGTATATCAGGCTAAGACTTAAGGCTGATTTATACTCTCTGTGAGCTCCGCAACGGAGAGACGCACATGGAGCGTCGGAAAGGTTTTCACATTCGAACTTCTGTTCAGGCAGCGGAGTGTTGCAAAGCAATTCCCCGCCAGGCCAACAGAGGGCGTAGCGCTTTACTGGGGTATCCTGTCGATTATCCGGTCCAAGATAGTACATTTATTATTGTGTTTCAGAGATTTTTTAACACAGACAAATTTGTCCCTCATTCGTCTCCACCTCTTCATGTACTCGTCACCTCTAAACCCACGTTTCCTGTCATTTCTGTTCATGAATAAAAAACCGCTTGCTGTGTATCCAGTCACGGGTGAATAAACGTTCATATTTTCTGAGTTTTTCCGCGAGGTATTCTTCAAGCTGCTACGTGTCTGCCGCTAGATATCTTCGGCTCTCTTTTTACTTTCTTGAGGGGGCAATGGCGGTGCTGGTGATAAATTTAAAGGAAGAGGCATCCTGACCAACGGATGTTTAGAAAAGTGAGCTTTCCTTTACTTTGCGGGTTCTGGTATCCAGCGGACGTGGCTCAGGGATGATTCCTGACGGGAGGGGTGAGAGTTCCGTGACCGTGTTAAAAGCTAGCTTGTTTGCAGATTTGCTATTGCAGCTTTAAAACCTGGGTCTGGACCGGTTCTGATCCTACCTTAATTCTTTTAATGTGGTCAGGAACAAAGACAAAGAGTAAGCAGCAGCTTGTTTCTGTCTTGGTTCTGGTCCGGTTCTGACCCAAATCAGGCCCTGTCTTGTCCTGGTTTCGGCCCATTCTTGGCCCAGTTCAAGCTCGGTTCTGACCAAATTCTGGCCTAATTCAGTGCTCTCTATGCATGAGATCTGTCTTCACGTTTTTCAGTTCCTTCTGAATGTTCATGACGTCTCCTCAGGGACTTCTCCACCCCCACTGCCATTCATGTTGCACTCAAAGGATTGTGGGAAATCTGAGGATGATGAATACTTCCCTTACCCTCCATTCCTCCCCCACATCACGTTCTCTTTCAGCTTCATGTTGGCACAAAGCTCATCATGGGTTACCGTTGAGATGGTTCTGTTCTGTTGTACTTTCTGTGCACAACCCCCCCACCCTTGTTGTCCCATCTCTCTTCTCAGGTTGGTACCCCCCTCTGGTCCTCCCTGGTCTGTCATTCTTTTAAATCATGGAGCAGAACATGGTTCCTGACCTGAAACACGTTTCCACTATGTGTCCGTTTCCTGCTTTGTGCGACGGCGTGGACTGGATCAGCACTCAGGAGTCAAACAGCGATCCAGTCAAGATGTATCGGTACCAGGAGGCCACGCAGATGACCCAAACCCAGAGCTGAAGCTGTTGGTGATATTTAACAGAAAGCAGAAGTTTTCAGAGGATCTCCTCTCAGTTAAAATAAGGCACCAGGTGATCCAGTTCTTGGCAGGGATTCTTTCCTTGGCTTGGAGCAGCAGCTTCTCTTCCCATCCCGGTTCCCAGCGGATCTGCCGACACAAAGCCGGCTCTGCTGTTTATTTTCTGCTGTTGCAGTTTATTACATACGGAGCCAAGAGGAGAAAATAAAATACGATATGTGGGAACAGGTCTTTGTGAGGCCCGGGGTCCGGTCTGATTCATGAGGCTCCAGAGTCTTTTTAAGCACGAGCTGCTGGTTGATCCAGAACCACTGAATATTCTGTTTGTATTCAAATGCAGCAGAACCACATCAGAACTCTCAGACGTGCTCATATTGGGTTCTGACAATTTCTGAACCAGGTTCATCTAAACTAGACTGATGATGTACTGAGTGAGCTGCATTATGGACTTCTACTGGTTTTAGTCGAGGCTCAGAATGGGTTGTGGTCGTAGGTTCTGGTTCGACCAGGTCTGACTGGATTCCAAATGGTTCGGTTTGGTTTCTATGTGGACTGAATTTGTTTCAGAACTGAACAGAATTTCTTGTTTTGATTCTTTGTTTCTGAATAAATTCGGGTTCTGTAAACCTGACGTCACATTTTCTCTTTGAGCCTATCAGAACCAAAGGCGTACAGCCTTGACTCACCTCCTTCCTGCCTGGCTGGAGGTGATGCTGAGAGAGTCGATTATGTTGGGAGAACTTCTGGATGGTTTCCCATCACCTCTGTGTGAGGAGACGATTGATCACTGAGTGAGTTTAAAAATGAAGTGGTGCAGACTTTGATTTATGACGCTGTATAGAAGGAACAACAGGATTTTCCATTTGAAACGATGCAAGATGGAAATGATGTGGAAAGTCTCTTGTTTAAGGTCAAACATGTTAGGGAGGGAAGACCATAAGGACTGTTCAGCATGTCTTGTGTTTGTCAGCAGATTTAAAATCTAAGGTGTTAAAGGAAGACACAAATTAAACCGGTAACATTTCACAAAAACAAAGATGGACCAAATTTGCTTCTAAAATGATCTTAATATGAGACGTTAAAGCAAAAAGGTGATCTAATACAGCATTAGTTCTGAAGGTTTGACCAGATGTAGTACACTCAATCTCTCATACGGATATTCTGATCACCAAAAGAAAACACTATTAATGTTCATAAAATACTACAGACGTTAGAAGCTGAGATGATCCATCCTTCATTCACTCATCAGTGTTCCACTGAAAATAATCAAAATTCACAACGATGACTCCAAGAGGATGAAAATGGACAAAAGGCAGAGAGGACTGATCCCACTAACACAAACTTAACATCAGAGAATCCAGACGTTCAGGTAAAAGTTTGGATCAGCTTCTCTTTTTCTTTTAAAGCTGCAATAGCAAATATGGAAATCAAATTAGCTTCAAACATTTTTTATGCCTCTTAACAACGTTCTAAAATAGTATAGCTATAAATATAATGTGAAAAAAAATATTAAAGTGGTTCTCTCACAAAATTGGACCATCCGGTGTAGGTACCGGATCCGCTCGGGCTGCCAGATCGGCTCGGGGACCTGCGCTTGCCGATGACGTCACACGACTACGGCAAATCCACTCGGCCAAAAATCATTGCATCTCTTTTTCAATATTCTTTCACACATTAGTTTTGGGAAAGAGTTTAGCAGTTTTGTTAATAAATTCTTGTTTCTTACCACCTAAATGTTTTCTTTATGACTGTAATTTGTTAATAAGACACCATATTGTATTTGTTTTGTAAAGAATGTGAAAATACATAAACCAACTGTGCCAACAAGCAACTGTGCCAACAAGCACAACAGTTCTTATATATTTTAAATGTCCTTTTTGCAATAAATAAATGTGGAATTCTGTATATTTTGTTAGTTCTTATGTAAATAAATCCATCCATTCATTCAAAATGTTGATTGCTCTAAAGTTCTTTTATTTTTATTTTTCCCCATTTCATCAAAATCAAGAGCTACTGAGGGTCTCCGTTAATCAATTGATATTTTTGTTTTATTTTACATTTTCTTCAGCAATACAAACATATTTTCCCCTAAAAATGTTTTTTGGGACTACAGGACTACAACCGCAAATTTGTCCGGACCAATCAAAATCTTTCAACGAGCTAATGTAACTTTAAGTCAATCATCTAGTGTGACGTCATTGGCAGGCGCATGACCCCGAGCCAATCCGGTACCTACACCGGTTGTCAGTCTCACCAAACCACTGCACTTCCCTGGGTCCTCCATTCATTACACACTCACGTATTTAGCAACAGAACACCACTGGTGTGAGAGGTTCTCCACTCAATAATATCAGAGAAGGAGAAACAGCCGGCTGCTACCACTTCAACTTTAGGACAAACTACCAGAGAGAGAAAAACACCATTTGAAGTCACAGACAACAAAAGACCCAGAAAACAGAGACTGCTGTTTAGCGCTAACTCGTTTCCTCCGGCAATGCGGGTCTCCGGTTGCGGCAGAAGCGTCTCAGGGAAGATACCCGAGGGGAGAGGTGAGTGTTTGTATTCAAAATTGAGCTTGTTTTGTAGATTCGCTATAGCAGCTTTAAGGTATAATTCGATGGAACTGAATCTATTCATCGAAAATGCTTCAGATGTTTTGCTTTCAATTCTTTCTTTACAAATAAAATGAAATTTAAGAGACGGTAGAGGTTTTGTGGGATTGTATTTCTTTCAGCGCTGATGCTGCCATGTAGGACCGGTGCTGGACCAAATCGTCTCCAGCAGTCTGGACGCTGACTCTATGAGCGACGGATGATGATGGAGGAGTTCTGGGAACAGAGAGCTCTTCATGCTGCCAGCTGACTGTCTGGATTCTCTATCAGGATCTCCCACAGAGATCGAGAAAAAAAAAACCTCTCTGCTTTTAAGAAGGGAGGAGGGTGTTCAGCTACTGGGACACACCCCCTTGTTTGGTGCAGGGTCATCATTGCATCACTACAAATTAAGAGTCATGCTGCAGAGGACACAAAGGTATGAGCAGAAAAGGAAAACGTTTAGTCATGCATGAAAGATGAATTTTAACAAAAATATATATTCCCATAAAGGGAAAGTACAATGATTTACACTTTTGCCACGTGTTTTGTTCATTACATGTATTAAATGGTCCAGAGTTTATTCAGTCTATGTATGATATAGTTTGGTCTGGTCGGATTTAGCATCGTCTTGTGAAGGTCCACATTTTGCTGTCAACAGGTCAGTCTATGTTCAGGTTGATTTTTAATCCAATGTTAGCTCCTCCCCCTCGTGATGAATAGTTTCTGGTTGTTAACGAG
Organism: Aphyosemion australe; assembly: GCA_006937985.1. Classification (NCBI taxonomy): domain Eukaryota; kingdom Metazoa; phylum Chordata; class Actinopteri; order Cyprinodontiformes; family Nothobranchiidae; genus Aphyosemion; species Aphyosemion australe. The sequence goes on from SSNS01000026.1 coordinate 2,209,535, forward strand.
GTTATTAACAAAGGTAAAAGCCGTTTATCTGATCATTGTGGAGAAAACGTTCTCTTCTTTAGTCTGATCTGGCTGAACCAGGAAACAGAAATTTTAGGAAATCAGAAAGGGAAGTGGGGCTGGGGAAAGGTGTATGGGTGGGAATCTGGTCCTGCTCCATCCTGCTGTACTGTCAGATGATTTACGGCCCAAAGCTGCAGAGGTCAGGGTGGCTCCGAGCCCCCTTTTAACACCAGCTTTGTGTCGTAACGACCCCCAAAACTGCTCTTCATCCATTTTCTGTCCATTAGCTCCAAGCGCTCACTGCACATAATATTCTTTAATTCACTCCACAAAGGAGGAGGAGATTGTCCGGGGGCCGTGCTGCACTTAATGTCTGCAATTACATCAGGTTACACATCCTGATGTGACCCCTAGGGGCCCGAGAGAGAAGACTCCTCTCTGACACCTCCCTCATGATTCATACTGAGACACCAGCATCAGTCCCCGACTGGAGGTCCTCTGACTCTACCACCACTCACCTCCATCAGCCACTCACCTCCATCTGTCTGACTACACCAACACTCACCTACATGACATAAATTACAAAGGACAACCACAAATCTGATGTCAGTTTCAGACAACCTGGTGAGTTTGATCCCAAACCAGAACCAGAACACAGACTTTTTCATTTTCAGAAAACTCTAAAGTTAAATCTGTTGACCAAAGAGGCAGACTCCTCCTCATCCTTCTCTTGCCACTCCTTCTCACCCTCCTCCAGGCAGAGCTGATTCTGGTGAGCCAACCCAGTGTAAACAAAACCAGAACAGAACCTGGTGTCTGTGCTGAGGAAGAAGAGCAGGAGGAGGTGTGTGGGGTCTGGCCTTTTCATTATAGGTGATAAGTGCAGACAGAGGACCCCGGAGTGTGGGGCCCACTTTATGGCCCCCTCACGCCGCAGCAGTCTCAGGGGGCCCCTGCTGCCTGTTTCAGCACCACGATCCGATTAGATAGATAAGGGAACCAAGGAGAGAATGCAGTATAGTTCATAAATCAGTTGTATCAGGGTTTATAAACGCACGCGCACACACACACACACACACACACACACCAACAACAATACTAATATTATTAATACTAAATATTAAACTTGGGTCTTAGAAGAAACTTCCACCAAGACCTAAAAAAACTTGTCACATCAGAATTTGATCACGTCTCTGTTGGGTCGGTCTCTTACAACACCAAAGGAACGAGTAACTCTTCAGTCATTCTGCTAATTAGACCCAACATGTTCTACAACTGAGAACTTCAGAACAACTACACCAGGAGGCTCCAACTCCTCCTGCTGATCAAAAAGGAAGCAACAATATCTTGTTTACAAGAGCTGCCATGTTGGGTTTCTACAGCCAGTATGAGCACTGAAATGCTGAAATCCCTGCCTAATCAGACACTGTCTGGTGGTTTTATTTGTGTAATAACTAATTCTCACTAAATGTGTTAAAAACACGTACATCCAGCAAACACGTGAGACCTGCGTGGATCAACAGTTTTCAAACATGATCTGAGGAGTAGATGAACACCACTGGTTTACATTGAAGGGGTGGGGCTTAAAAACTAAGACTGGAACCAGCCACTGGGGACTGCTTTGATTCCTCATGGCTTCAACTTCCACCTTCTGTTTCACTCTCTAACTCTTCTATGTCTATGGTCCAAACAAGTGAGTGAAGATAACAAAATGAGACAAATTTCAACCAAGCTAGATCCAGAAGTTCTTCTCTGACGACAAGAACGCCCCTCCCCCCCAAATCAGGGAAAGGTGTTCTGAAGAAAGATAACGTCAGTTTGACAAACCCTTGTGAGAAGTAGACAAATATAAACCACTACTTTGAAAAATAATGTTTAAGACTTGATCACTGATAAAATGCTCTGTTATTTAATTGTGAATCTCTGGACTCCTCCTATAGTCTTACAGGTTTTTAGTTTTGGTTTAAAAATCTCTTCAAGTTACCCCCCTGCTCAGAAAAGTTACTGTTTGTTCCTTATTTGCTGTCTGAGCTGCCTCCAGGTGGTTAAACTTTTGTCCGAGTGCTTTCGGAGGCCAGGCGTTTGCAGAGTTTCGTCTCAGAGTTCCAGAACACACCCAACAGATTTATGTTTCCTCATTTGTGTGTGAAAATCCATCCGAGTCCATTTCTGCCAAACCTGAACGATGTGTTCATGTTGGAAAAATGTGGTGAAAGAATCTGCAGGGACACATCTGAATACAAACCTGCAAAAAACATTATGGATGAGCGCTGATGAAACCGTGTTTCAGAGTAAACAGACGATATCTGGCGTTAACTCATCGTCAGGAGCTGCTCTTCCACACAGGCGCCGCGACCTGATGAAACCTGAAACAGACAAAAATAAAATCAAACTGCTGATGGAAACAAACTTACTGACTTTTTGTGATGTCCAGTTTCAGACTGATGTGTTACAGACCAGTTTTTCATTTATACAGTTTTTGTATATTTATCCAGATTAAACTGATCTTTGTTTTTACTCCAGGCAAAAATATCTAAATCAAACCTGTTCTGTTTGGACCACGGATAACTACAAAACTTGTCAAAGCTCATTATTTTACGAAATTATATGCAAAAACAAGAACAACGAAAAACATTCAAACAAAAATCAACTGAAAAAATATTATGTTCAAATACAATGCAAAAAATCCTTGTGAAAGAGCTCATATAGCAGGTATAGTGCAATCACTGCTGCTAGGCAGAAAGGCATACGCTGAGGTAAAGGCAGGAATAAACATGAAGACCAGACGATCTAAATTCACGGTCGGTCACTTCCGCTTTTCACAGTCGAGGAAGGACCCAATTTATAGGAACTGGGTAGACCGGGCCCTTACAAGGATCCTGCCCCTGAAATTAGCCAACGGCTAGTCAGAGCTAATGGCTAATGTGAGCTAAGAGCTAGTCTGAGCTAACTGCTAGTTTGGACTAAGCTAATTGCTAGTGCGGCCAACACCAAAGTGTGTTGCTGTAGTCTAAAGGGGACATATTATACATATTTTTAGAAAAGCTATAACTATGGTTTATACAAAAAAAGTTCATAAAGTTCTTTGCACAAAAATCACTCATACATATGGCTCATAGAAGCATATGACGCCTGACAACAAAATCTGATGGAAAATGGATCGACAAGTTTAATTTTTCCTGTTTGAAGAGTTCATAGAAGCTAAAAACCCACAAGTCAACACAAAATGATCCAAAAAGTGATATTTGCATAACATTTCCCTTTTAAATAACCAATCTCTTGAGTTTCCCAGCTGCTCATGTCATAAGTTTCACGCTACCTGATGATCATGGAATTATTTGGCCATTCGGTTTCATTTTGTTCCTGTGCATGGTCCCAGAGAGATGGTGCCCATCTTTAGTGGTTATTGGGTGAGAGGTGGGAGGCACATGAACCAGTCACGAGTCCATTATACTTTAATAATTCTGTTGTTATTAAATATTGCTAGCAGCAGCTAAATGTAGCTCTCCCTCCAGGGGTTGGGTCTGGCAGGAAGCTCTGATTATTTCTGCTGAAAACATCGTGTGTGATATTAGAAAACCAAGATCAACAGAAATGGTAAAGCTGACGCTAGTGGCTCATTAGGGTCACCGTAGTAACCACAGTGTCTCTCACTCTGATAGTAATCAGTCAGACTGGAAAGCAGACCACCAGGGGGAGTGATCGACTTTACCCACAATGCTTTGTTGTGTTTGATGAGTGGGAAATAAAAACTGAACCATGGAAGCAAAAAGTCCCAGAACTGTGAGCACAGACAGGATGGATGATCCGGCTCCGATCCAAACGCAGCAGAGAACTGTAACTGGCCTGTTTGTGTTGGAGCTGGACTCTTAAACACCAGATGTTGTTGCTGTCAGACTGTAATTAGACAGATAGAAGAAGAAGCTGTAATGACACATGATTATTGGAGCGGAGCTGTAAACATGTTGGGCTTCGGCCCGTCCAACACCTCTGTCCCTCCTCCTTGTCCAGCTCTGTCCACATGTTAGAACCATTATGAAACATGGCCAACAATAAACCAGAACCAGTGTGCATTTTCCAACAGAAGAATGTTTTAATGGTGCTGCTTTAAGAGGAAAAATGTTGGAGTGCAGAAGAAATTCAATTACAGCGTGATTGAGTGTTGACATTTCTGAGGCTGTGAGACAGGAAATTCATTAAAAGCAGCGGAGCAGCCTGGGAGGGAAACTCCAGCTGCTGTAAAAGGATCCGCCGGTCCGAGGTGATTACGGAACGGATCGCTGCTCGGGTCAGGCTGCCTCTCTCCGCCCAGCCAATCCTGGATACTTACAGGCTCCAGAACCACAGGGCGGGCTCTATTGATTGAAAATAATCCACCTGAGACTAAAACTCACATCTGCACTGAGGAGGCGGGGGGAAGTGGGGGAGAATAATGTGAGGCATTGATTCTGACACGCGTGGTATTGTAATAAGCTAATCTGGGAAAGAAGCAGTCATGAAATGCAAGCAGAACAAGACGACCATTTGTAAGCAATTTATGATGGCGGCTAATCATTACAGCAAGGTTCAGTCCACATTTACAGGAGGCCGGGTCGGGCCTGCAGCAGGGTTCTGGTTACAGCACCTCCCTGACCCAAAACTCAAACACACCTCAGGAGTTTGTTTCCAGGAAATGATTTTGTTCAAGGAAAGAGCTGATGGAGGAGTGTTTCTTTTTAGATGGGTCCTAACTGGTGCTGTCAGGAGATCTAGCGCTTCTGTCAGGGAAGATCGGATCCAATCAGAAAGTGAGACGAGAGAAGCAGACCACACAGAGCGAGGGGAATCCAAATTCTCCTGTACGTCCGCATGTTTGCTTACTACAAAGTCACGTTTGATCTCGAGAGATTTTCCATCTGACCTGGGAACGTTGGTGGTGTTGTCTTTACGTGGCTGCACACCACTGAACTGGGCCTTACAAAAACCCAACATTCACTGATTTGAACCTGCTTATTCCCAAGTAGGGTCACGGGGAGCTAGTGTCTAACTCCAGCAGTCATCGAGCGAGAGGTGTGGATACCCAGGACAGGTTGGAAGTCCATCACAAGAACACCCAGGACAAACAACCACTCACTCACACCTAAAAAAACGATTTAGAGTCTCTAATCAGCTTAGAAGCGAATGTTTTTGCCTGTGGGAAGAAAGTGGACTACCTGGAGAAAACCCACACATGTAAACTCCATGAAGAAAAATGCAGTTGGGGTTTGAACCTGCAACCTTTTTGCTGCGAGGCAACAGTGATACCAACTACACCATCACGCAGCCCTACAAAAAATTCCTTGTGGCATAATTGCTGACTGATATAAATGGAGTGACCACCCGCTGATCTGAGATCACGTGTTTCACCAGGACAGCTGATTAATTCACCACATCAACAGTTTAGTGCAAACAAGTGGATTTCTGATTAAAACCAGATTCCACATGAACACGATCAGCCTTCACCAGGAGGGCAGCATTCTCAGTCCAGGAGCAGAGGAGAGAAAATACACGTCAACAGCAGCATGAACGGGTCCCACTGTGAGATGACATAAATGTTTTTCTGACTTTTACATTCTAAATTAATATAAATAAAATCAATTTTCTCTGTGAAAAGTTTACACCAGCAGATCAAACCAGATTGACCTGAGACCCGGTCTCTCAGTCAGAGGAGACAGACGTCACGTTGAGCAACACGTTGCCCCCGCTGAGTTGATTTCATTGAATGTTTGGTAGAAAGCCAATGGTTTCCATGTTTTTGTAAGTAGTAAGTTTGGTTCTTGTGAAGAACTTTATGTTTTTATTCTAAACATAAAGCTACAGCATCCCCAGTCCAGACTAAAAACAGCTGAATGAGAGTATTCAGTCATTTTTTAAAATTCTTATCAGACCAAGTTAATTTTCAACATTATTTTTAAAAAAGGAGATAACTCTTCACTCAGTTCTGCTACTTGATATTTTATTATTAAATCTGTCTGGAATCTGATTTTTATTAGTAAATAGAATAAAATAAGGTTCAGAGGAGGTGCTGTGACCTTTGACCTTAACCCTGAGTCTAATAGTAAAAATGTCCTGATGAACAGGGAGGCACAGGATTCCTCTTTTAGGATTTTGGTAGATTCTTTGGACTGCGTTAGAGTCTGTCTATGAGTACCAACATGGACCGGGACTGCAGGAAACTGGTCCTGGATCTGGGTTTACGCCTCTCTTAAACTGGTCCCATCTCAGTTCTTGCGGTCCTCAGCTCTGACCTCCATTTTTAATTCTGCATCGTCACTCCACAGACGAGGTGACCTGAGAGGAGACGATCTCAGATCTGATAAACGAGTTTCAGAGTTTGTTGCAGATGGATTGGTTCTGTCAGAACTTCTCTCTGCTGTTGTTCAACAGTTAACACTCAGCCGAGGAGATCTCAGGTGATTAAGAACAGACCTGTTGCTAAATAAAAGATGCTCTCCACCTCTGAGCTCCGAGGGCTTCGGCTCCCAGCTCGAATCACTCTGAACTTTCAGGAAAAACAAGTAAAAAGTAAAGAAGGGGAGAAAGAAATCCTGCACAAAGTGTAAATAATATTTTCTACCTGAGAGTCGGTTCAAGAGGGTTAAAACAAATCCCTGAAAACAGCAGCATCCCGGGGTAATGAACCAGCTCATGAATATTCTGTACGCAGCTTCACAACAAGTCCACCTTTTCTTATTTTCTAATTGACAGAAAGTTCAGACAATTATTTATTTATGCCTGTGATTCCTCTGAGTTCCCTGATAAGACTAAGAGCAGGCGGTGTTGTGAGGAGGAGCTGAACGGCCCACAGACCCTAAGACCTTGTAAAGATCGCTGCTAACAGATTTTCTGCCCAGGATTTGTGAACTCCATCTCAGCTAATCACAGCGGAGCCTATTAGCGCCTGACATTTTTATCCGCCAGCCAAAGACTTCATATCTGGGCTGCGGCGAGGCCTAACGGTAGCGGACAGCTCGGTACGGCGGTCGGGGGGCCCGGGGCCGGCCGGGGCCCCTCCTGGGCCCACCTGCAATCCAATACCTGAGCCCCAGTGCTCTGGACTCATTGATTTCTTGTCAGGAGCAGAAGTTTTCAGGCCGAGCGGAGGGTGAGGAAGGGCTGGATGAGGGGTGAGAGAAATCTTAATTAAGAGAGGGGGATTTATTCGACCTGGCTGCAGCTTCTCTGGGACTCTGGTCAATGAATCATCCGTGGGAGGAGGAGGTGCTGAGGGGTGGGTAAGGGGCGGGGGGAGCTTTCTGCTGAAGCCAGAGATTAAAACGAGTGACAGGCTGAACGCAGAGCTGTTCTCTCTCCTGTTGGTCTGTGGAGGCGGGGCCTCTAGCAGGTCTCCACCTGCTAAGAAAACACTTCTCTGCTCTAATTGGGTAATTTAAACCTGCAGGTGGTCGATGCAGCCGCCGTCAGCCACATGGGTTTATGGTTGTTCTTGGTTCTGCCTCAGTACCGACACACTAACGGCAAACACATGATGCTGTCTGTGGTTCTGAGGGTTAAACGTCCAACCTAACAGAACCGAGCTGGAAGCCTCTGAGATTCAAAATCAGCCTTTTTATTAATGTTTTAAATTTCCGTTGGTAAATGAGCTCAATAAGCTCAATAGCAGGACATTAATCCAGTCCAGAACCAGTGGCCTTGTGTCCTCTGAGATTCTGTTCAGTACCAAACCCAAACACAGCAACCAGTTGAGTTCAGCAGAACCTGATTTACCTGCACAGGTGGACTTCAGCTTCTATCATGAGCTACATCAGGTTGGCTGATAAATTATATTAAAACAGTTTGAATGAAACCTGCAGATGAGTTTTAATTCATCAGATATTAGACCGCATTAAGAAGTCAAACATTACTCAACAATATAAAACCTGAGTTAAAATCACAACAGAAAGTCTTTATTACAGTCTGCTGAACCAAAATATTCAAATGAATCATGCTGGAAGGAGGTGAATTTATAAAAAGGTTGTAAACTTTTAGAGATTTATTTCCTGAAACAGAAGTAAGATTTTCCGTGTTTCCCTGCAGAAGCTTTTCGTGTTTCACTGCCATCTCCTCCAAATCACATCCAGATGTTGTCATCAAGTCCTGCTTCCTGTTCCCACCAAGCGCTGCAACGTGCACTTTCCCTGGAAAATATCATAAAACGGAGAAACTTTGTGCAGATATTTCCTTCCATAAATCCTGCAGCTCTGTGTTGTCCTGCAGCTCTCACACAGAGCTGGATGTTTTAATGGAGCAGCAGCGGAGAGCGAGGCTGTAAATCCTCACACAGCCTACAGGTCCACCTGAAGCTCTCTGGATTCTAGCTGCTCCTGACTCCTCCCATTGGGGGGTGTTAGGGTCTGCACCTGAGCATCTATCACACTGTAAAGACCAGCCTCACCTGTCATTGAGTACTTGGTATTCTCTGTTCAGTATTGGTTCTATGTAGTTTATTCCTAGTTTTTTCCTGTAGTTTACTTATGTATGTGTAATATTTAGAATTATTTCACTGTTCAAGTTGTTACTGTGTAGTTTATTCATCAATCTCTCAAAGATAGACTAATAATGCAGAATACTCTGTAGTTTATTTGTATTCTCTCAGCATTTCATTTGGTATTTTTGCAGTTGCATTTTAGTCTTTTGAGTACTCTCTGTACTTTATTTGGTATTCTGTATTTTATGATTCTCTGTGTAGTTTATGCAGCATTCTCTCAGTATTTCATCAGGTATTCTCCAAGGATTTTATGGTAATTTCCCTGTAGTTTAATCACTCATTTCTCTTTATTGTATTCAAGATTCTCTCCACGTTTCATCAGTAAATTATCTGTAATTTATTCAGTGATATTTTATATATTCTGTATTCTAAGTAGGTAAGTAGGTAATTTGGTACTGTATCTGTAGCTGATTAACAAATGTCTGTGGAGTTTTTTGGCATTCTGTCAATATTTTATTCAGTCATTTGTAGTTTTTAGTATTTTCTTTGTACGTTATTCAGTATTTTCTCAGTTGTTTATCAGATGTGGTATTCTCTAAGTATAATATTCAATATTCTCTCCATAGTTTTTTTCAGTGTTCTCTTTGGCTTTTTCTCTGTTCTCCCAGGTGCGTATTTGATATTCTCTGTACTTTACCTGTTTTAGTTTAATAAGTTTTCTCTCAGTATTTTTATTGGTATTTTTCTGTTCTTATTTGATATCTTCTCTGGAGATCTTTCAGTATTCTTTTTTTAGTTTATTGGGTATTCCTTGTTTTTTATTTTATATTCTCTGTATATTTTTTCCTAAAGACCAAGTTCACCGAGAAACCATTTTTTACTTTTTGTTTTTGAAATATGATCAGTCACTTTGAGTTTCACATGCAGGTTAAACATGGAAATAATCTTCTACACCTGTTTCCTGCATTAGCCGCCAATAGGAAACTCAGATTAGAAAAGCCTGACAGATCAACATCACACTGAATAGTCGCATTCATGGACTCACCCATCTGGGCTCGCTACGGGGAAGGCTGTTGTTGGTTTAGCGTCCAGGAGAGAGCAGAGAACGTCTCGATAGTATAAGCTAACCATTAGCATTAGCAACTCCAACAAATGACAGAACTTCAGGCTTGTGTTATTTGTGACGATTAAAAAAAATCAACATTGCAAAGCAAACAGAGCCAGTGGTAGAGTCGTGTTGCTGTTATCCAATCAGAGGCGAGATGTCCAAATATCAGGAAATAAGATTTCAGATCCTGCCGTCTTCTGCTCCCCTCTGCTCTGGCTCACTTCTAGTTCCTGAAACAGGAGAACCAGAGCTTTTTTCCCCACAGAGATCGACTCACAAGACCTTCATTTATACTAGAGACCACTGCAAATGTGTTTGAAAAAAATGAGTGAACTTTTAATCTTGTTAATCCAGTATTGTCTGTAGATTTCAGTATTTTCTCAATAGTTTATTCTGTATACTCTTTCTTCTGCATTGTCTGTATTTTCGCCAGATTCTCCATATTTAATTCAGTACTCTCTCTGTAGTTTATTCAGCATTTTCCCTGTAGTTTTTCAGCTTTGTCCCTTGGTGTGGTTAATTCTGTCTGTCAGAAACCATTTGATGTTCTGAGTGTTTCTGCTCGGAGAAGTAATCATCAAACCAGCCATTAAAAAGCCATTTCCACATGGTGGTGATCAGGTGAATCTGCACCGCTTTAATTTACTTTATGAAACATAATTAGTGGAACCTTTTCTGGCCTTGCCTGTTTATCCTCCTGTAGATGAAGAGTTTTGTCCCGCACATGAAACCAGAGGAAACAGCTGACAGAGGTTAATACTGAGGTTTTCTTCTGTGTTTCATCATCGTGTTCACACCGTCATTTTAATATTGACTGTCACCAGGGAGCAGCTAAGATATGTACCATCGTCGTCTGAGGCGATGAAGAAATGAAGAACACAATCACATCAAAACAAAGTCACTTTAAAGCCAACCGGAGAGGAAATCTGTCAGTATACGGCAAAAACAGCATGTTCATTTCCATATCAGATGTTGTTGAAGGTTGGTTTGTGGGCCCTGGAGGTGTTCGGTCCCCTGAGAGGCCCTTCGTCTCAGGAATATGAAAGAAAAGTTGATCACCTCTGTGTTTCTCTCTGAGATGGTTTCTCTGATTGAATAAATCCTGTTCCAGTCTGACGGGCCCCTCAGGGCCCTGCGAGCTGTTCTCGCTGCTTGACAAGAAAGACCCGGATTATATTTTAATATCCAGCTTTGCAAAAAACAAACATGAACAGAAACATTCCTATTTTCTGACAAGGAGCTCTGAGCTTCCTCATCCAGACTGCAGCAGAAACAGGGTCTTGTTGGTGAGTCTCTCTGAACCTTAACAAAAATTATTATATTAAAGAGACTATGTGGAGGTTTAACAGCATGTATAGAAATTTTAAATTTCTTCCTTATACATTTTCCTGCAATGCCCTGGTCCTGTAGAATGAGCCCTGACATTTTTACTGTGATTGCCTCTGTAGGCCTGTAAACTCACAGAAAAAATCATGTTCAGGTCGAACAAGCAGGCTTCCCCAGTGTCCTCCAGAGGCAGCGTGATGACGTCATGCGCGCTCACGCGCCCGCAGCGTTTGTTTGCTAGCTGTAGCTTAGCGGTAGAGCGGGAGGTGGTTTTGGTAGCTCTGATTCAGCCAAGAACAAGAACAGAGCTGCTTCAAGCACCAGCGAAACTCCAGCCCAGACCACAAACAAGACAAAGAAACCAAGAGTGTATTCCAGCGCGACAAAAAGGGCAAAACTCGAGTCCGAAGGCAAAGAACGAGGATAAACATCGGTCTGGCCGGCATTTGAGAAGTGGAAAATGCTGAGAGTCTCTCTGTATGACAAAAGAACTGCAGTTGGCATCATTGTTGCTGGACAGGTAAGAAATGATTACTAAATATGTGTGGGGTAAGGGTTGTGGGTGCTTTCAAAGCAAACCGGGGGCTTACGTATATCATAGTAGGAACATTTTTAGGCTGCTTGTTTAGAGTGTCTCCATCAGAGTCAGTGCTGGTCAGGATATTAGTCTTATTCTTATTTTTACCTCTCAGCGCACTTGGACGTTTTTCCAGGGTAGGATGAGTACCGGTACTATTACCGCTCATTTATTAGTGGAAATCTCAGAGATTTCTGCAAAAATATATTATCCGTCTCCAACTAAACACCAGGCATTCACAGTCCCCCCAGCGCCGCTGACCCGCCCCTCCCGATAGGCAGAACCAGTGGCGGCTGGTGAATTTTTTTTTTGGGTGGGGCGCATGTTTTTTAAAAAAAATTTAATGTTAGTTCTTGTGATTATGTTTATCTTGAGAGGCGCTATATAAACGATTGTTATTTTCTTCATTTTGCAGGTCAGTTTTTCAGATGCGCTAATCACATATCACCACTAGGGAACGCCAAATTACCATTATGCGTCACACAACTTGAAATCGGCGGACTTTGTTGCCAAGTTAGCAACAAAGTTGTTCCAAAAACATGCTTCATATTCACCAATATATGCAAACCTCACACACACTAAACGGGAAGAGGCTGGGCGATGGTGGCAGAGGAGTTAAGTGGCCGCCTTGCAATCGGAAGGTCGCAGGTTCACGTCCCTCTCAGTCTGTCGCTGTCGTTGTGTCCTTGGGCAAGACACTTAACCCGCCTTGCCTGCTGGTGGTGGTCGGAGGGACCGGCGGCGCCAGTGTACGGCAGGCCTCGCATCTGTCAGTGTGCCCCAGGGCAGCTGTAGCTACGATGTAGCTCATCCCCAACAGTGTGTGAATGTGTGTGTGAATGAGTGGATGACTGATTGTGTTGAGAAGCGCCTTGGGGGGTTGTAGAACCCTAAGAAGGCGCTATACAAATACAGGCCATTTACCATCTTTTAAACGATAGAATCCATGTTTTCTACCTCAACACCACCCAATGACTGCTAAATGAAAAGCAAAACAAAGCTATTTTCATACAGTTAAAAGCTAAAGTCTTACCTCTGCTGGTCAAAATAATCCATCTTATAGTAAAAAAAATCCACTTGGTTCGTAGAATCCAATGATAAAAAGATGAAACTCTACTAGTTTTCTCCATAGTCAACATTAGCAGCGGCTTCACAACAACAAAGGACGGTGAAGTAGCCTGTGGAGAATTTTCCGGTTCTGTCTGGGCTGGGTGAGCTGACCATTGAGCATCCTCCTCCTGATCTGAGCAGACTCCCCCATTTGCGATCGCAACCATATGCGCCCAAAGGCTCTCCTATTCCTTGTCGTTGGGTATCCAGTGCGCATGCTCCAGTTAGCCCATATTAAGTCGATGATAAAGATTGCTGCGCCCGAGAGGACACGTGGCAGGAAGTACACCGACGTTTCGGCCGTGTTAAAAGTATGAACATTATTAAACTACAATTAAATGCAGATTACACACAGCACTTACAGTCCATATGGTGTATAGATCGTTTAGTTTAATTTTTATGTTTTTTTAATACATTTTGTGATTCCCCTCTTCTTCTTCCTCTTCCTGTGAGACTGGTGGGGCGGCGCCTTAGCGCCCCCTATGGAGGAGCCGCCACTGGGCATAACACACGCTACAATAGGGGCCACATTTTGCGCATTAGGATGCATGCTCTCCAAATGGCCAAAAAGGCGCATTTGTAGAGAATGTGCATGTACAGCACCGTCAGCTCCTGTCAGCCCAGGCAAGAGGAGAGAGAGAAAAAAGACGAGTTATCCGACACCGTGCGCGTTCCCGCAATGATTGACAATAACACACAGCATCTGACCAGCGTCAGATGTGCCGACAGACAGGTGGATCCATGGAGGTGGAGAGGCAATATAGATCAGGAGCAAGCAAGAAAGAAAAAGTCATAACCAGAGGAGTGTGTTGTTGGAACAAAAAAGAAAACCTTTGTGGGCATAAACATCCCAGCTTCTGTTCATGAGACAGAAGATAGGATAATTGTGTCTGGATGTGGAGAATAAATTATACAGCAGTCCTGGTTATCATTTATGAGAAGTCTTGGTAAATGCAGAAACATGCAGAGCTTTTATCATTTGATTCATAACCTATGTTTTTGTAATTGATGTTTTCTGTTTGTTTTTGTAGCATCAAATTGATGGAGCTGAAAGAACTCTAGATGAGGAACAAGCCAATAGTTTGGAAACAGTGTGTAAGTTACAAATTATTCTCATTGAAATGCAATGGCTATATGTCAGTATATATTGTCATATTTTGCTGCTGTTTTTACTTCCAGATTAGAGCTGGAAAGAGAAGGAAGGAGCTTTAGACCCATATGATTCAGATTATGTATCTCCAGTATCAATAAACTATGTTTTATTATTATTTTTTTAATACCGTAGTAACATCCCCACTCTCACTTTCTATTCACTGATTATATAAACTTTATTTTTCTTGTGCAATAGGTGTGCATCACAGGATGAGGTTGACCAACTTCCTTGCATTGGCCTGGATGAAGCTGACAATTATAACAATTATAATTATTATATAACAATTATAATTATTATATAGGCTAACAATTATATGTGCTATTTGAATTTCACTCAATATGCTAAAATTCTGCTTACAATAGTGGCCTGCACAGAACCCAACTAATGCTGCTACTCTGTGTGTATGTTTGTACATATTATTGTTGATTTTATATTTATATTATTTCTGCATTATTTTTTGTATTCTTTTACATTTTGCACCAAAGGGAGTGGCACTCCAATTTCGCTGTGCCCTGTACAACAACAATAAAGGCTATTCTATTCTATTCTATTCTATTCTATTCTACTACATTACATTACATTCTATTCTGTATTGGACATTGCTGACTGTCTGGAGGCAGATTTGGAAGACAATTTAGAAGAGCCATCAGCAGCAGGACTGACTCAGCTGTTGTTTTCATTCAGGAGTGTGCATGTACAGCATGCACGCCTCGTGCACGAGCTTACTATTGAAGCTCCAGTTACGCGTTTGGCCTGAGGGGGAAATCAGGAGCATAAAAATTTCAAACTCCACATAGTCCCTTTAAGGTAAAAGTGAGAACTTGGAAGAATGAAGAATTTGGAGAAATGACGTGACAAGTATCCTAATGAAGTCCTGGTTCTCCCACAAACATCTGAAAATATTTTCTGGATATTTGTGAAGGTTTTGTTATTTGAAACTTTCTTACATTTTTTTTAGTTCCAAGTATTCTCACAGGAAGAGATTCTGGGTATGACAGGAAGTGGATTTCCGAAAGGTTCCTGAGGTCAAATATTTTTCTGATGATGTTCTTCGAGTCTGAAAAGGTTCTGGTCTTGTTAGGAACTTTTGAATATGTCATGTTTTGTCTCCTTCAAAGGTCAGTGATCAGGTTCTAAAGCTGCTTTCTGAGGTCAGTTGTCACAAATATTCAGTCAATCAATAAATCAATAAAGGTTCTGGTGGTTTTAAGGTCCTCTTCTTCTAAGATCCAGGCCCATTGAGTCATTTCTTCTTCCTGATGTTCTGCAGTTTCTGAGAAGTTTGAGTTGGGATTTTGTTTCAAAAGATTATTAAAAAGGTTCTTAAAAAATCCATATAAAGTTTCTTGAGAGGGGCTGCACGGATGAGAAGTTAGTAGCACTGTTACCTCACAGCTAGAAGGTTGCAGGTTCGAATCCTGGCTGTGGCCTATCTGCGTGAAGTTAGCATGTTCATCCCATGCAATGCACGGGGAACTCTGGGTACTCAAGTTTCCTCCCACAGACCAAAAACATACGTGTTAGGTTGACTGGAGACTCTAAATTGTCCCGATTGTGTGAGTGGCTGTCTGTGTGTGTCCCTCTGATAGACTGGAGGCCTTTTGTCCAAGAGGTTCATGAGATTTCTGGAGATCTTGAGGAAGATTCAGAATAATCTGGTCCTGGAGGTCAAACTGAGCTCATTGGGTTTATCTTTTAAAAGGAAACATCAACAAAACAGTTCATGAATCGTTAAGAAGGTTTGATATTTGCAGCATTTTAGAGAATCTCTGTGAGGTTCAGGAACTCATCCCGGTTCCTGGATGGACTCCACGGACCTCCAAATGCTCCCAGAAGCTCTTCAGAGTTTTATTTGTTCAACTGAAGTGATGGAACCAGAATGACAGAAGCAGATGTGAGTTTCTGTGAGTCGAGTCTGGACTCTGATCTGACTGTTGATCCTCTCTGCAGGGTTTCCTGTTCTTCATCTCCACGCTGCGCTGAGGACTGATGCTGGGGGTACATTAAATCCAGATCACCCCTCTGAGACCCACCACAACCGGGTTCCCAAAACACAGAGACGTTGCCTCTTTCTGGATGTTTTTCTTTAAAAAATAAACTCAGACTCCAGTCATGCGTTCCCAAAGACCAAAAACCCTCAGAGAGGCCAGGAGACCCCGACATATTCCTGGGGCGGGGGGTGTACTACCCTGTCATAGACTGTGTGTGTGTGTGAGTGTGTATGTGTGGAGGTGTGTAGAGGGGGGAGGGGGTTCTCTGACAAGCCAATCCACAGACAAGAGGTCATTTAAACCTCTTGTTCAAAATTCTACCCCAGGATTCTGCAGCATATTCACAGATGTCAGCTGATCATTAGAAAGAGGAAAAAGCTGTGATGGAGCCGAACATCTACTGGAGCAATGCAAACACAACACTCTGTGTGTGTGTGTGTGTGTGTGTGTGTGTGTCACGGGACGTAGTTTTACATTAACCCTGCTGTGAAGGTTCAGAGCAGGATGAGGAGGAAGATGAAGGGCGACCACCTTTTCGCTGGTGAATAAAAGGTCAACCAGCTCCTTCAACACACACTCACACACACATAAACACACACACACATGCAGTGCTGACTCAATCATCAGACTACAAAGCTGAAAACAAAAACTGCTGTTTGATTTAAAAAATAAAAATAAAATGATATAAAAACTAACTGGAAACATCTTTAGCTTTGTTCTGATTGGTTGGAAGGAGAATCCAAACATCAGCCAGTAACAAAGATTTACCTAAACAACTGACTAACCCCACGGCTGTTCTGACCTGTAAGAGCTCCAAATAAATTGGATCCAGCTCAGATTGCGTGCAAAGCTGGAATCAGGTGTGTTGGAGCTTTTGCCTCCTCAACACTCAGACCAGAAAACATCTAAACTCAGATTTAACAGGTTTAAAGGAACAAACCTCCATGGTTCCTGATGTTTGAGCAGCTTCTGACATTTCCTGCCATCCTTGGAGATTCTATCTATGATGGTGAATCAGGATCCCTCTGAAGAAAAAAAAAAAGAGGAGCAAATGTCAGGATTGTTTAAATGTTGAGAGCAAAATGTCCAAATTTTGAGAAAGTAGTAAAATAATTTTTCCTAAATGAGGTCTAAATTTCAAGAAAAAGTCAAAACTAGTATTTCAAGAATAAGGTTGTTATAAAAAGTTAATGATTTAATCTTCAACAGAGTAACTTTCTGAGCACAAATAAGTTCCCAACAAGTTAGGCTGCATGACTGTCGTTGGACTTTAGGATGTTCTTAGGAAGACCAAACCTCATATTCTAAATAAGTCTTGTTTTTAATAGTTTATTCACACCCAGAAACTTTATGTACAATAACAATAAAAAGAAAACAAATCCAGTCAGGTTCTGCAGCTCAACAGGGTCCTGGTCCTTCACTAATTTTATCTGTTTCTCAAAAATTTGACTTTAATCTTAATGCTGAAAAACAAAAATAATCAGTCCTAAAATATTATTTTTTTATCATAGTGGTCCTAATACTTTACCACGAGGAACTCATGATGTGAACCTTTAATCAGAAACATCTCCAGATGTTCTTCCGGTGACTGAACATCTGAGCATGAAACCGGGTCTGAGTGTATCCGTTTGGTCTGATGAAACTTCAGTTCATATATGACTGATCTCAGATGGACAGGATGTCCGTACCGAGCTGCTACAGGACTCACTGAGTCCATTGTGAATTCTTCTGGATCCCAAAGTATTCAAAGAGTCTAGTGTGAGACCACCTATGACAACTGAAGCTTGGACCAAACCAGATCATAAAACAGAACCAAGATTCAAAAAAGCAGCAGATCTAGAACAGAATCAAGATGCTTCAATGAGTCCAGACTGGTGCCTGAGTGAAGTGCTGTGGTGGGACCAGAACTCCTCCAGAACAATGTGAGAGACTGACATGGTCAGACTGAGTTACTGCTCCTGTTGGATCAGCAGGTGGACTCAAAGTTCATCCTGAGGTTTCTGCTTCTCCCTCTGATGTTACTCATAACTCCTCCCAGTGTTTATAGTCCTGTCTGTCAGCTTTGAGAGGTCCAAGTCATCCCCCCATGTTCAGTCTGGGTTTCTTTGTTTTTATTTTTTATTAAAATGTTTAAATGTACCCACCTGCTGGTCTCTACCTGTCAGGTTTATATGAGACCTGCTGAAGACAAGCGTTATGTACTAATGGGTTCAATTTAAACAGAGGGAGGACTAAATGTTTATGTTTTATTGTGAAAAGTGAAGTACATTTATTTAAATTAAAATCTATTTATTCAGCAAGATTCTTTTTAAGTTCTGACAAAAAAACTGCAGAGGATCAGATGAAAAAGTCCTCCTGAAACTCGAAGCTTTTATTGTTTTAAGATCATGAAAATATTCAGTCACAGCTGAACCTGATTGAACTTGGCGTGAAATGAAATGAGGTCAATTTCTGCTTTTATTTAAAATATTCACACTGAACACATTTAAAAGACAGACACTTAAAATTCCTCCAACAGCTGATCATTCAAATTCAGGTCATTAGTTCTAAAACCTGCATCTCAATATGTGGGCCAGCGTTTATTAGAAGGCTTTTTTTATTATTTGATGGGTGAATATGTGAATTATTCATTTTTTTGTTGGGGGCACATCATTTATTTATTAATGATGTTAAATCTGGACTCAGATCAGATTATCCTCCTGCTTTCCGTCACCTTTTCTTCCTGCTTCCCTCCTGTCAGGTCGAGCTGCAGCTTTAACATCAGACGCTCATTATTTGTTCCATTGATTTCCACAAATGACGTTTCCCTAAAATATCAGCTGCCCATTAAGCATTCTGAATTATAGATGACAGCCGGGGCTGCTGGGAAACAAAAGGCCGCCCGTCCTGGCTGTTCTTTCCTAAAAATCCCAGTCTGGTATACTGGAAAACAGGGAAAGTTAGGAATCCGTCCTCACTCTTGTGAGCAGATTATTTTCCTCTTAATACAAAAATCTGAATGACCTTAGCTTTAAGAAGCTGAAAGTCTTGCATCATGAGCTCCAGAAAAAAAGGCCTTTAGCCAAACCTCTGCATAATTCAGCAGAACGTAACGTTTCTGCAGCTCTAAAGTGTAAATAGTTGGAGTTTCCTGCAGGAAGGAGCCGATGATGAGCTGATAAACAGACGTGAATAAACACATTTAACTCAAACAGCCTGAAGTGTTTGAAGCTGTCTGTCACTGATGGAAAACAGATTTTATTAAACGTGTAAGTTTTCATAATTGTTACACCACCCTGAGTTCTCACAGCATCCTTTACTTTACTTTAGAAAACAGCTTCATTAACTCAATAACTAACTTTTCTGTTCAAGAACAAAATCATCTGCAGCAAAGTTCAGAAAATCAAATGTCTAAAAGTTTCCATCAGAAGACTTTTCTATTCATTTTTAAGCTACCATGGAGCCACTGAACAGACACGATGATGCCTTTCATTAAAATGATCCTCTGGGTCTTTAATTCTGACTCAATCATGGTGATTAAAATACAATCAAAAGGTTTCAGTCCTTTTGTGTCAACTGATTAATTAAACCTGGTTTCTTTTTGTGATCATTTTACTTTTTATTTTTTAAAAGTGACATTTTAAATATTAATCATAAAGATTTTTGTAGCTTCTAAGTTTCATCATAATAAATTGATTTATGTACTTTAGCCGGGACTGCATGGTGGCCGGGTTGGTGGCACTGTTGCCTAGCAGCAAGAAGGTTGCAGGTTTGATTCTCGTTTTCAGCTTGTTCTCCCCGTACATGTCTGGGTTTTTTCTTTAGGTACTTCGATTTCCCCCTTAAGACCAAAAACATGCATGCTAGGTTGACTGGAGACCCTAAATTGTCCCTATAGGTGTGAGCGTGACGGGTTTTTGTCTCTGCAATGGACTGGAGCCATGTCCAGGGTGTCCCCCGCCTCTCGTTTAATGACTGCTGAAGTGAGAGACCAGCTCTTCATGACCCTAATGAGGAAAAGCGGTTCAGAAGATGAATGATTTTAGTTTTTATTTGCTTGTTTTATTTTTTCTAGAGATGAAAAAGTTAAAGACGAAGAAGCTGAGCATCATCTCGCTGATCCTAAAGGTCACCTGAAATATAAAAATGAGAAATAATACCCAATATCAGAGTTTTAAACTACTGATAAATATTTAATGAACATTTGTGGGTTTTTTTTTAGCTTTTATTTTGCTGATTTACTTGAGTTTTGTTTATAATTTTTATTTTGGGAATCCACTGGACTGTGACTAAAACCTAACCCGTTAAGTTTTTTTTAGCAGCCTCGGGTTTTGCTCGATGTGGCTCAGAAGCATGTTCTCTACTGTTGGAGCTAACGGAGCAGAACCATGGCTGTGTTCTGGGTCTGGATCTCACAGCTGGACTTAATGGAAGTCCTCCAGAGTTTGTGAGTTCCTTTAAAATGAGTTCAATGTCAAACATTCATGCTGTTTTTAAAACTGATTTAAGTTTGGAGAAGCAGAGGAACCAAAGACCATCAGGAAACAGGACAGAAGTTTGTCACTGCAGCTGAGGATTGTTAGCTTTTATTCTAACATTTATGATCTGTGCAGCAGATCCTGGGTCTGACCCAACCCTTCCTCCTGACGGGTCCAGTCCCAAACAATTTTGTATCAGAATTTGATTTATTAATCTGAACATATCAGGAGTTCTGCTGCTTTAGTTCAGATCCATGCCGTCCCGTTGGACCATCATTTAGTTTTATTCACCTTAAAATCCCATCTCATCTTTGGAATAAGGGCCTTTAGACTTCCTGAACTATTGCTGGTTTCCTGTTCCAGCTTGTGTTCTGGAGCAGCTGATGGTGTTGGCGATGTTTTCTCCTCAGACCTCTGATGCCATTCCCCTCACTCCCATCCACCGCTGAGTGAGCAGTACACTGGAGCAGTGGCGGTGCTTTATGGTGGCATTGGGCAGAGATGGACACAAGCAGATATGAAGTGAGACAGCCTTAATGACTCTCAGCCATCTGCTTGGTGTTTTGTGTCAGAGTGGCCGAGGGCTGCAAAGAGGAAACGCTAAGAGCTGCAGTGTAAACTTAATTGTCTGCTGCTGCAGAGGGTTGGTGTGCACGCTAAAGCGGAAGAGTTCAAAGGTCACAAACTCACACACTTCAACAGTAAATGTCTCCAAACTAGGTTTGATCAGACTTTAGAAACACAGCTCAGTCTGATCAGAATAGAACCAGAACCTGACCAAAAGACCCATCCTCCTCTCAATGGTCCAATATTGTCTTTTTTTTCTGGATGGGTTTTTGTTTTTAAATGAAACAGAAAAATATTCTGGGCCATGTTGATAGATCAGATCAAATCAGGTGTGAATGAGAAAACTCAGTCATGTTTTCATGAATCTGTTCTTTCAACATTTTCTAACAGTCGTGTTTGCAGTCATGACGGAGCGGCTTCCAGATGTGAAGGACAGAAAGGAGTCTGCACTCAGCTAAAATGTGACACATAAAAAAAGGCCCAGAAAATGTTTCTGGTTCAGCAGGTTAAACAGAACCACCTGTACATTACTGCAGAATCCCAAAGGTTTCATCTGAACCCAAACCAGGTTTTATTCTCAGAGGTTCCCACAGAGCTGCTGCATCCAAACACGAGTTTCAGCATTTATTTGAATCATCGTTTCTTCCTGAATAAACCCAGAATGAGAAAGTAAAAATGTCTCCATCTTCTGGCTTATCTCCTCTGACTGACATGTTCTGGTTCTGTCAGTGGTTTTAGTTTGGATCATCCCTTGTGTGTTTTTGTTCAGGAGGTTTCCTCCTCCGTGGTTCTGTTCCACCTCTGGCAGCAGAAAGCCCTGGCTGTGCTTTGAAGGGCTGGGTCTAAGTGCTAGATTCAATGGGTGTTTGGAGGTGATGCAGCACTGCCAAGTATGATGTTAACTTTCATTCAGGAAGGAGCTTTATGGCTGGAGCGATGGGAGGCAGCTCCAGCTGTGAAAACACAGTTAAACTCAGAGTTCACCTACTGGTGGTGGTGGGGCAGGAACCAACGAAATGTGGGCTGGAGCTCGTTTTCATCGTTCCTCCATCAGTAAGCCTCTGTACTGGTCCAGAACCCCACAAGCAGCTGGATCTGCTGGAATGCTCCCGTTAGGTTTGGTTAGAGCAGCAGGTTGATGGGTACACCCCCAGATGTGTGAAGAACCAGGAATCACAAATGATTGATTTAAATCAGTTAAACTTTCAGTAATATGTAAATATGACTATTAATCCAAAGTTCCAAAGATAAAACAATTAGTGTGTGTTTTATCAACAAACAATTTTCTGTTTGAATAAAACCTGTGATGAGTCAGTAGCTGAGTCATCCAGAAAACAAGTGCACGCACGCACGCAGTGTGTGAGCTCCACATCTGTCTCCATGATAAAGAATTTCCTGTTTTTCTCCTGAGAATTTGGACTAGTGGGACTCAAACCCACAACCTTTGAACTACTCTACAGTGTGACTAGAAGTCCAACATGCGGTTTGTTGAGTCATAGAAACCAGAGTAAAGACTGAGTTTGTCATGTTTAAATAACTACTTCAGAAGAACGGGAGGAAGCCGAGATAAAGCCTGGACATCCAGAGAAGCTTCCTGATGTTCCATCTTGTTTCTGAGCAGCACGCTTACTTCCTGGGAAGCAGGTTTTATTTGTCTCAGGTGAAGCAGCTGCTGGATCTGGTGACCTGCTCCGCTCGTGTCTCTGCATCCTGATAAATCAGAAGCTTTGTGTCTGGCAGCTCGGCCCGGTCCTAAGCCACAGGAATCCGTCCTTACGTTGCTCCCAGACTCTGAGTTAACCTGTCAGCACGCGTTTACAGCTCTGAGCTGGTGTTCAGATTTATCTGTGCTGAGTCTGTGTACGGGTGGAGGGTGATGCTAGACCACCTCAGAGGCTCAGAAAAACCCAAATCCTCTGGAGCTTTCCTAAGATGATGGATGGTACCGATCGCCAAGGTCCTCTGGGGGTCAATATTCCATCAATACTGTTGATCCACAGCTTATCTCCTGGCCTTGCAGGAAGTTCAGCTTTGCAAGATCTGCTAGAATGCTCATGTATCCGTCATCTGCAAGATCCAGAACTTCATCAGAGGAGGGACGTCACTCAGGTTCTGATAAACCTCTGTGTTAGTGTGAGTGAATGTCAGCGTGTGTGTGAGCATGTTTGTATACGAGTGTGTGTTCCAACTCGAGGCCTCCCTCCATACAGGAGCTGGAAGGTCACGTTTACAGCAATAAAATATTCCCCGTCCCCCTGCCGGAGCCTCGACTGTTCACAGGAATTTTCCGGGTTATGATTCCATTTGTTGGATCTGATTACAGCCAGGACACTTTCCACACCAATAATGATTGTATAGATTAAAAAAGGCAAAAACCCGGCAAAGACGGAGCCAACGAGTCAGAGCCGCCACATGATTGAATTCCAGCATTTTCTTTCCCCTCGGAGGAGCCGAAGTTTGATCTTTACTAATTGATATATCCCAGCTCGGCACATGAATCTCACACAGCTCATACCTTGGGCCAATTTAGCTGTTCCACTGGCTGAGTTTTAATTGAGTCCACATTAAAATTTACTTATAAAATAATAATGGGCTCCCATGCAAATGAGCCCGTCCCGATATTGCCGAGGCTACATTTGCATATCCACAAGCAGTCTGGGAGTTCAGAAATCAATATAGACGATTAATAAAATATGGGCTACAGGAATAATTAAATCCATCTGATGCTGCGACTCAGTCAGCCTTGGAAAAGCAAAGGTGCAAC
The DNA here is from genome assembly GCA_006937985.1 of Aphyosemion australe. Classification (NCBI taxonomy): domain Eukaryota; kingdom Metazoa; phylum Chordata; class Actinopteri; order Cyprinodontiformes; family Nothobranchiidae; genus Aphyosemion; species Aphyosemion australe. Next base: position 2,233,037 of record SSNS01000026.1, read on the forward strand.
TTGGCCACAATCTCATTTACTACACGCTGCCTGAATGGCTGTTTCCATTATCCAGATTAGAATAATAATAATGTGTGTTAAAGGAAAATGACTCAAATCTGTGATTTCAGGGAGTAAACGCCTCGTCCTCGCAGCATCATGCTCCTAACGGACGCACGAGCAGCTCATCACCATCAGTTCCCAACAACAACAAAGGGTTCAGACGGGTTCTGGTGGGGGACACATTAATTAGATCTTTCAAGTGTTTTTCATTCGGAGGACCATGCAGATATTTGGAGATTTATGTGCAGGGTAGTGTGATTTTTATGTTCTTCTTCAGGGGTTGCCTCAGCAGATCCTTTGCCTTCATCTAACATCCCTCCCATCCCCCGCTTTAACATGTAGGAATGTTAAATGGTATTTTTTCAGACCTCAAAGAAGGAAAAACTGATTGCCGCCTGAATAAAATAAATAAGAATTACAGTGTTTATTTAGTGTGTAAATTTAACAGTTAATCTCAAGGAACTTTTCTAGAGAAAGTCTAAAGCTTACAGTCTGATTGGATCCTCCTTCTGCATTTGTTTCCCCATCAGGTAGAAAACTGTTTTGAGACTCATAAGATATTGGACAAATCACAGCATAGATTTGATCTTTAATTCCAGCTGTTAAATGAGTTAAATCTGAGTGTTATAAAACGATTTAGTCATAAATGAACACAATCAGGTGATGGCCTTATCTGAGTCAAACCATTCAGAAAATACAGTATGGCTTCTGCTCTGAGCTATTACCAGAAAAACAGAAACATTAAGTAACTTAAACTTGTTGATTAAAGTAAAACATCTTTTATGTGTAATGGAGGATCACAGTGGTATATTTATAGGGAGCCTAAGTAACACCTATCTAATTCTGGACCATGGGTCCCCAACTGCAAAAACTTTCAGCTTTTCTGGAAGCCACCACTCCAAGGTGTTCCCAGAGCAAACAGGATATATAATCCCTCCAGAGAGTTGTGGGTTTGTGGATCCCCCCAGTGCCTGAAAACCCTACAGACCAGGAGGTCCTGATAAAACTACCTCAGCTCAACAGAATCACCAGTTGACCTGCTTTTATCAGTGCAGGTGAGCCAAAGGTCCCCAACCCATGGACTCTGATCCAAATTCGGACCCTGAGAGGGTTTTGTACAGACTGCAAAGCATTTTCTCATTCCTGCCAGCTGTGGCTGATTTTTGAACAGGTGCAATGGGCAGCTATGTGAGTCAACAACATTGTGGTCCACACAATGCCAGCTGGTGGCAATACCAAACCACATTGTTGTTTGCCAACAGCCAAAAAACAACAAAGAAGAAGAAGCTGCTGTTTCCAGCTTGGTAGCTGCTGCTTGCTGACAGAACAATGATTTGGTGATTCAAAGACGGTGAGAAATAGAAGATTTAAAAAAAAATAATTGAACGACAAAAATCAAACAATTAAAGATGAACAGACTGAGGTAGCTGTAGGAACTGCTCAAGCTCTCTCTCTCTCTCTCTCTCCCCTTCTGCTTTGGACCCCACTCTGTTTTCCAGTCACTACCCAGAACCCGCCATTGCACTCCTCGTATAGGATGTCTCCGACGCAGTTCAGCTTGGTTTCTACTTTGCCCTGTAGGGAGTACTCTAGGATGATGCTCAGGTCCTTGTCAGATCATTACACTCTAGCCTTTAAACCAGTGTTTCAACCCTGGCCCTCAGCGCCCCCCTGCCCTGCATGTTTTCCATGTTGCCCTTTCAAACACCAGTGTTTCCCTGCTGCCACACACCTGACTTAAATGAGTGAGTGATTAACAGGCTTCTGCAGCCATGTGCTGAAGCAGAGACATGGAAAACATGCAGGGCAGGGGGGCGCTGAGGACCAGGGTTGAGAAACCCTGCTTTAAACACACCATGACTCTTATCTGATTGGTGAAGCTCACCAAAATGTCACCATCTGATAAAAAACACTCTAAAATCTCTCAGCTGCAGTGTTTTGGTTTGGTTCTCAGCTGTATTCCACCACAGTTTGGATCTTCAGGTCAACATATCTCACACTTCTTCATGAGGGAAAATCCAGCTGGTGATCTAACGCCCAGTGACGGCAGAATCTTAAGGTTCCCATAAAATGTCTTAAATCAGCTGAGACAGATGTGCAGGTGGGATTAAGTCAGGCAAACCTGGAGTTGGATGATGTCACCAGTGCTGAGGACATCTGCACTACTGCAGTGTGAGACCATTTCTCACTAGTGTAATGCTGATCTGCATGCAGGAACTTCAGCTTTTTCCTTGTACTCAAAATCCTGCTTAGAGCTGACAGGAAGCCTGGAGTCTTCTGACTCCCGAATAAATCTGGATCTGAGCCAGGGGGTCATGGTGCCATTGGGCTCCGAGCTGCAGGACCTGGTCACAAACCAGCTGAGTTTGGTCTTTACAGCTCCTTCAGCAGCATAAACAGCTGATGTTTCTCTCACAACGTCAGCAACACAAATGTCAACATGAAGGTGTCTGAAGATCAGCTCAACAAACGTTCTGTCAGGTGTTACCAGATCATCTCAATTCAGCAGCTGTCAGTCAGTCAGAAACAGATGTTGAGGGTAAAGTCAGTTAATTGCCTCTGAACCCTCGATGACACCAAGAGGTCGTGTAGATCTTCAACCGAAGCTGCTGGAGCTTCAGTTGAACAATGAACATCACCTCAAATAAAATGAAAACTGTTGTTGACCCTTCCCAGATTGATGGGCAGCAACAGTCTGACACCTCTACAGAAACCAGTACGCTCCTCAGCAGCAGAGCGACTGGAGCTCACAGTAGCACCTCTTTAATCGTGTCTCAGCATTTTTGTCCTCGACGGCTTCCTGTAGCTGTTTCTGTGGATTTTGTTTTATTTCACTGAACCAGAGAAAAGAAAAACCACACAATGCATACTTTAATACTGAGCAGGAAACCAGAACCCTTTCAGAATAAATCCACCAGAGTCCAACTCAGGCAGTATACACTCAGACCAGCGTGTTTTCACTCTAATAAATGCTCCAACAGCTTCTTTAACAGTTCCCATGAACATGCAAAAAGGTAGAAAGTCTCCTTCCCCACCTCCTCCTCGGAGCTTCCACACACTTGGTGCATGACACCTCCAGAAGAAACGCTGGAGAACACTTTACACCTGCTTCCCTTCTTCATCTGTCTTAATTTTTCTGGAGGAGGCAGGATGTTTGGCTTGGCCTCGACTTGCTGCATGACTTAATCCCTGTGTGCTGTTGTTAAATATTTCAAGTAAAAATAATGAAAACCAAATGTAGAGCAGCGATCCGACTTAAGACTTCAGGGCTTTAACAACGTTACGTCTGCTGCACTGCAAGGCCAAATAACTCAGCCGTGTTTCTCCTGTAACGTTACACCAAACATGAGATCTTTACTTTGTCACATCTACTGACGATCAAACCAACGTATCGATAGGAAAACAGCTTTAATAAGCATTCCCAGGCGAGGGCAGAGGAACACCTCTCACCTGGAAGCTATTAGAGCCGACAGGAAGTAGAGGCAGAGATCGAGTGCTTCCCAATAATGTGTGTCCCCCCGGAGACAGCAAATATGTAGATTCATCATAAAACATTTCGGAGCTCTTGGACTGTAACAGAAGAGAGAAAATCAGCAGAGACAGCTGGGCACCTCCAGCCCTCCAAGACGATATCGCACAAACATCTGTGGCTGCAGCGTGCAGAGAGCGTTTCATCGCTCATGTCGAACGTCTCTCCTGACAGCCACACTGTAAACACCTTCTCCAGATGGACGCTCCGATTTATGATAACTCATTCCTGCCAAGAGACACAGGAATACATAAAAACACGAAGGGGACGGGAAGAAAAATGATTCCAAAGATCAGAAGATATGAAGTCCAAAAACGTGAAGACAAAACCTCAATGCTGACAGACAGTCCCAGAGAACAGCCTTGTTTCTCCATCCTCCAGGATGATTAGTTTTACTGTACTAACTAATCCTGATCTAATAACTGAAGCAACACAGGACGCTGTTTGTGACAAACTACGCAGTTTCACTAGTTAAAATTAAATATTTAGAAAAAAGTTACATCTAATGATCTTGTTTTACAATTCTTACTGAAATTGATGGAAACATCTGGGATGATAAAGTCATGTCTGGTGTTCAAAACGACCCAACTTGTCCCCAGTTGTGGATATGGACCTGACTTTAAAGACATGCAGGTTAAGGGGGACGGGGCCTCTTCATCATTAAGTATCAGCTGCTCAATGGGGAGCCTAGGTCACACCCATCTACTTCTGGAACATGAATCTCCTACTGCCAAAAAATATGAATGGTCTACGAGTCTACGAGCTGATAAGTAATTTTCTGATTCAGTTTGATACGTGCCATGGATTTAACATATGATCTCCATGAATTTTAAAGACATTTTGGCACCATTTTCAACAGTAAACACAAGTTATTTTAGTTGTTTGTGATAAGAGAGGACTCTAACTGCTCCTCTCACCAAATTTACATCATAAAACTAGACAAGGAGAAGAATGAGAAGTAAAATGACAGTTTATACATGCTTCGCATCCTTCTTCCAGGATGAAAGGAGCATTTAATGTGGAGAAAACCACTATAAATCTGGCCATGGTGTAAGTAGCAGCTACGATGGGGCAGTATTTGCAAAAACGTGGGATAGTCGGACATTTCCGACATGTTTTAATATTGTCTGGTGGAAAACATAAAATCAGACATATGACTGTCAAGCTTCTTCTCTTATCTTGCAAAAACAAAACAAATAACTTCCTGAAAACCACAAATCGCAGACTGCCTGTTGACAATTTGTACAGAGGCCGTGACACTGATTTTTTTTCAGTGATCCATCAGAGATCATTTCTGATCTCTGCAGCTGCAGCAGGGCATTTTAATTGATCAATGTACTGGAAGCTTTAAGGACGCCATTGTACAAACGCAACGCAAGATAATTTCCTAACATTGTAGTGTTTGGGCAGCACCAGACAGAATGACATTTTGCTCTTAGCAGGGGTTTATTAAAGTTTTTATTATTAAAGAAGTCCAACAAAGAGCTGAGATACAGATGCAGCTCCAGCTCTCATCAACTGTAAACATCACACAACCAGCATGTCTCTTACAGGCGCAGTAACAGTACAACAGCACTACCCTTTATGGATCATTACAATATTATCAAATATTTTCAGATGTTTTCTGTTTTTGTTGTTTCAAAATAATTCCTAATCATTATAATATGATCCAGTGGCGGCTCATCTATAGGGGGCGCTAGGGCGCCGCCCCACCAGTCTCACAGGAAGAGGAAGAAGAGAGGAATCACAAAATGTATTTAAAAAAACATAACATTTAAACTAAACGATCTATACACCATATGGACTGTAAGTGCTGTGTGTAATCTGCATTTAATTGTAGTTTAATAATGTTCATACTTTTAACACGGCCGAAACGTCGACGTACTTCCTGTCATGTGTCTTCTCGCGGGCGCAGCAATCTTTACCATCGACTTAATATGGGCTAACTGACGCATGCGCGCTGGATCCCCAACAACAAGGAATAGGAGAGCTTTTGGGCGCATATGGATGCGATTGCAAACGGGGGAGTCTGCTCAGATCAGGAGGAGGATGCTCATTGGTCAGCTCACCCAGCCCAGACAGAAACAGAAAATTCTCCACAGGCTAGTTCACCGTCCTTTGTTGTTGTGGGGCCGCTGCTAACGTTGAAAATGGAGAAAACTAGTAGTTTCATCTTTTCATCATTGGATTCTACGAACCAAGTGGATTTTTTTACTATAAGATGGATTATTTTGACCAGCAAGGTAAGACAGAATTTAGCTTTTGCCATCCATCCATTTTCTGCCGCTTATCCAGAGTCGGGTCGCGGGGGCAGCAGCCTAAGGAGGGAAGCCCAGACCTCCCTCTTCCCAGCCACTTGGGCCAGCTCCTCCTGGGGAATCCCAAGGCGTTCCCAGGCCAGCCGAGAGACATAATCACTCCAGCGTGTCCTGGGTCTTCCTTTAGGTCTCCTCCCGGTTGGACGTGCCCGGAAAACCTCACCAGGGAGGCGTCCAGGAGGCATCCTAATCAGATGCCCGAGCCACCTCAACTGGCTCCTCTCGATGTGGAGGAGCAGCGGGTCTACTCCGAGCCCCTCCCGGATGGCCGAGCTTCTCACCCTATCTCTAAGGGAGAGTCCAGCCACCCTGCGAAGAAAACTCATTTCGGCCGCTTGTATCCGCAATCTCGTTCTTTCGGTCACTACCCAAAGCTCGTGACCATAGGTGAGGGTAGGAACGTAGATCGACCGGTAAATTGAGAGCTTCGCCTTTCGGCTCAGCTCTCTCTTCACCACGACAGACCGGTACAACGCCCGCATCACTGCAGATGCAGCACCAATCCGCCTATCAATCTCACGCTCCACCCTTCCCTCACTCGTGAACAAGACCCCGAGATACTTAAACTCCTCCACTTGGGGTAGGACCTCGTCCCTGACCTGGAGAAGGCATTCTACCCTTTTCCGACTCAAGACCATGGTCTCGGATTTAGAGGAGCTGATTCTCATCCCAGCTGCTTCACACCCGGCTGCAAACTGCTCCAGCGAAAGCCGGAGATCACGTTCTGACGAAGCCAACAGGACCACATCATCTGCAAAAAGCAGAGACCTGATCCATAGGCCACCAAAACGGATCCCCTCACCACCTTGGCTGCACCTAGAAATCCTGTCCATAAAAGTTATGAACAGAATCGGTGACAAAGGGCAGCCTTGGCGGAGTCCAACTCTCACCAGAAACGAGCCCGACTTACTACCGGCAATGCGGACCAAGCTCTGACACTGGTCGTACAGGGACCTAACAGCCCTAACAGAATTTAGCTTTTGACTTCATGAAAATAGCTTTGTTTTGCTTTTCATTTAGCAGTCATTGGGTGGTGTTGAGGTAGAAAATGTGGATTCTATCATTTAAAAGAGCCTCTTCCCGTTTAGTGTGTGTGAGGTTTGCATATATTGGTGAATATGAAGCATGTTTTTGGAACAACTTTGTTGCTAACTTAGCAACAAAGTCCGTCGATTTTAAGTTGTGTGACGCATAAGAATGGTAATTTGGCGTTCCCTAGTGGTGATATGTGGTTAGCGCATCTGAAAAACTGACCTGCAAAATGAAGAAAATAACGATCGTTCTCAAGATAAAAACCATTCACAAGAACTAACATAAAAAAATTAAAAAAAAATGCGCCCCACCCAAAAAAAAATTCACCAGCCGCCACTGATATGATCCTTGAGCAGAGTGAATATCCACACATCATGGTAGAAAATGTTTTGTATTTTACAGAAAATCACATTGATGGTTCTTTTTTCAAGCTATTGCAACAGATTGTGGCAATAAAAAGATGTAAACTATATAAATGTCACTACAATACCCACAGTTAAATGGATAAAAAACTGCAGCACACAAGGACGGTGTCCTATGTAGATTAAAATGTCCTGCGTGAGACACTCCCACATCTGCCAGTTTGGTAGGCGTCGCTCAAAGGCTGTCGCAAACACTGTGGGGTGACGTCGTATGCGACTGCTGATTTGTAGTCTTTTTATTTATGAATTTTTACAAGCTAATTAATCTCAAATTATGTGACATATTCGAAACATACAATCATTTATCAGTTAAATTTAAATACAACATATTTGTGATTCAGGACGTAAAGCAAAATGGATCAGAAAATAACTTTTTTTAGCCCTGCTCACTATTTTCATTCAGAGGACCCACGAGCCAAAGGGGAGGAGACTTAGGGCCATGATATACTTGCTGTTTATCGATGCGTACTAGTGATGCGCGGGTTAGGGTTTTCTTCAACCCGCGGGTACCGCAGATTTCAAAAAGTCTGACCCGCACCAAACCGCCCCACATCACTGCGCGTCCCCCAAAATTAATGCGACGCGCCCGAATGCTGTAATATACGAGTAACCAGTAGGTGGAGTTGACAAAACGAGCGAGACACACTCACCATGGTGACTCAGTCTCTGGTTTAGAGGTCTTTCACACCATCTTCGATACCGCTGCTGTCTTTTATTCTGCTGTAATCTCAAAATTAACCAGTTACTGATTTCCTTTATTGACGCCATGTTTGTTTTGGTTGCCCCGCCTCTCTATCCGGTCTGAGTACACTCGTTTGCCCCCTAGTGGAACACTTCGGCACTACATGCAGTGCAGCGCTGTATAGCAGCAAGTACATGAATAAAGACGCAGCCTGCTGCTTGTGCCAACGCGAGGTTAAATTGCAAGTATATCACGGCCCTTAGGCTCCCTAATTGACCATTTTAGGCGGAGTCTGACAGTCAGGTTTCCAGGGCTGTATATTGTGTTAATGAACATCACATTCGAGCTCATAGACAGGTCTCATTCTAACACACTGGAGGTCTTTACGTTTCACCTTAAAGAACCAACATAGTCTTACCAAGGCCGACCACTGACTTTATATATAAGATGGTCAAACCCACCGCGCCATCACTCATAGGTTTCTGAAGAGCAGGAATTGAAGCCCAATGGCCGAGTCCCACCACTATCTTCTTGGTGGATGCATCACGCATCGTCTCTCCCAGAAAATACAAAAGCGGAGCTGAGAGCGGGGCGGATCTAACCAAGGGTAATGGAAGTTGGTGGGCGCTTGTAGCCGGAAAAGCGTGGTTGAGCTACTCTCTGCCTTCTGTTTTCATCCTGCAGGTGTTTCCTGCTTTAACACACCTGAGATGTATATGTTGGAAGTAGCATGCAGCATGTTGGATCAAAATGAGGTCTTTTACAGTTTCTGGACTTCTAGGGCCAATTTTCCACACATCACTATGGGACATGAAGTTCTCACTGACTGTTCAGGTGAGTTCAAAACCAACTAAGACAGATCATATCATGATGCAGGATCTCAGAATTTGAGCTTAGCTAGTTTAATTCTGAAGAACTAACGAGCATAAAGACTGATGGGGACCGGATGTCTCAGAAGGACCTACAACTTCAAGCTGCATCACACAGACCACAGGTGCATTTTGTGAGGCAGCTGATTCCATAAAGAAAACCTATCAGACAGGAGAAGTAGTTCTGGTTTGTTCACTGCAGCATCCAGAGGGAGCAGCAGGGTCAGAACCTGCTGACCTGAACTGGACCAACATTAGCTTTAATGCTGCGCTCCACTTCAGCCACCGGGAGTCCCACAACTGTTTGGGAATGCAGCAGAGAGCTGCATGGTGTGGAGGTCTGTCCTACAAATAGTTTCAGATTGAAGTTCCACATCAGAATGTTTCTAATTCTCAAAAAGGAGCTCTTATTGTGGAGTTTGATTCATTAAAATATTTTCTTTAACAAATGATCTCAATACTGATGACTTTAGAAATTCAGATCCCCACTTCCAGTGGCAAAGTGATCAGTGTTCTATCCAAAATCATTAACTCTTGCTCAAATTCCTCTCCGATTCTAGCCGTGATTCCAAAAACACTTTTTATATTTACTCCACTGGTCACAAAGTTTAAATATCTGTTTTCTTACATTTTAAACGTTAAAGTGACCGTGTGTATTTTCCCTGGCAATAGGGGGTAGTACATACCTAAATCATTGCAAGCAAGCAGTATTTTTGTGTTTGAGTAAGACCTTACCAACGGATGGCCATTAGGGTCAAAAATCCCTGGGAGCGCAAATTTCAAATGAGTACTTCATCAGATTGTTCAACCTCCAGCAAAATGCACATCAGACTCCCTTTCATCACTGGCAACGAGCAAAGAGATAAATGTTTGAAACAACATTTAGGAATGGCGAAAGTTTTATAACCGCTTGTTACAAATCTGTTAAAGCGTTTTGTCCTCACGGGCTCCCGTAGAAGGAAACATTGCGTCTAATATGGTGTCGCCCAGAGACTTAAGCTTAATTTATACTTCTCCGTCAGCTCCCCGAGGCAGAGACACGCACGCATTGATGGAACCATTTTGCTTTCGAACTTCTCCATCACCTGGAGAGTGCTGCAAAGCAGTTCCCCACCAGGACAACAGAGGGCGTAGCGCTTTTCTGGGGTATCCTGTCATGTTTCCGGTCCTAAATAGCGCATTTACAGTTTATATTTGCAGTTTATATTGTGCTTTTTTGCATTTAAGAGACTTTTTAACACAGACAAACTTGTCCCTCATTCTCCTCCACCTCTTCATGCACTTGTCACCTCTAAACTCATGTTTCCCGTCATTTCCGTCCACGAATAAAATGCGTGCTGCTCATCTTTATACTCCTCCAGTCACGGGTGAATAAACGTTCATATTTTCGGAGTTTTACCGCGAGGTATTCTTCAAGCTGCTCCGTGTTTGCCGCTAGATATCGTCGGCTCTCTTTTTATTTTTTGAGGCGGCGATGGCGGAGCTGGTGACGTATTTAAAGAAGCGTCATTCTGACCAATCATAAGCTTGCGCTCTCCGTCTCGTTAGACGGATGTTTAGAAAAGAGAGCTCGACTCCGTCCGACCTCGCAAGCCTGCTGGAGAGCTCTTGCAACGACGGATCATGGCGGTCCGTCCATCCGTACTGACAAAAACGGAGAAGTATAAATTAGGCTTTAGACCCACACCGATGTATTTTAGACCCGATTTTTATGGTTATATGTTATGAAGCAGCCAATATTTTTTCAACAACTGGGCATCAATGAATTGATTTTCAAAAACATTTTGATGGACATTTCCAGAGATTAATGGTAAAAACTACACATCGTCACTTTAATGTTTCAGGGCGTACAAAAAGAACAGAGCACCAGGTCCCGAGTCCCAGTGGAATATTTTAACTGTAATCTCTGTGACTTGAATTAAAGATGATGGGGTTACGCAAGAAAATGGAATTCAGCCAAAGAATGTGACAGAGACCAGAACTTGTGGATGTTTTCACAAATATTCATCAAGAAACAATTAAAACTCAGTTAAAAACAAAGGCCTTTTTTTAAAAAGCAAAGATTAGCAATATTTTATAAGGAAACATGACAAAAAAAGACTGGAAAATATTAAATTGTGTAAAACAGGAATAAACTTAAACTGAATGAGTTTATTAACAGTTTAAACAACAGACAAGTAATCATGGACATCAGAATAAAATCTGAAGAGATAAATGTTTTATTGGTCAACAGGATAGTGAAACCTGAAGAATTCCAACAACAGAATAAATCCTAATGGGGAAAGTAATTTACGGTATTAAGATCTGTGTTAATATTTTGCAGACAGGAACTCTGACAAACGCCTCAGACAAAAGGCTGCCGTGTGAAAACTAGAAGTTGATTAAAAATGGAGAAAGTTGTGATCTGACATAAAACAGAAGTCTATGGAAGCTTTGGAGAGCACTTTGCAGGGATTTCAGAGAAAACTATCCATCCTACAGCAGTGAGAAAGAGGGTGGAAGGAAATTAAAATACTGTCATTTTGATTTAATTTGTATTTTTGCTAAAATAGGTGTGGACATAACACCATCAGAGATTGTCTGTAAAAATAAAATAAAAAATTGCCTGTTCAAAAGTTAGTGTGACATCAACCTGAACATTTTGTGGAAAATGTTCCCAAAGTCATCAAACTTAAGGTGTGATCCTAAAAAAGCCATTAAAAGTATCAAATTACCAGTTTAGTCATGTAAAGCATAACTTTCTATGACTTGTTTGAACTCTGAATGATGTTTCTACTGTGAAGAAAACCTGAGATAGAGCTTTCTCACCTGTTTCATTCAAATCCCATTCTTGTCTATGGGGACAGTATCACAGCTTTAGCTAATTTTGTCTCCCTTGTGTGACACGTGACATGCACACAAACATTCACACCCTGGTGGTGATGAGTTACATGTAGCAACAGCTGCCCTGGGATGCACTGGCAGAAGCGAGGCTGCCGTACACTGGTGCCACAGGTTCCCCCGACCACCACCAGCAGCCAATGTGGGTTAACCCCTACTTCACGCTGGAGGCATCAGCGGCGCGGAACAATTTAGTCCTCCTCGCTGGACTCGCGCGATCACAAAATCCCTCAAAACTTCAAAGGTCACGAAGGAAATCATGTTTGATCTATACAATGTTGTTCTTCTCCACTGCCAGGATTAAAGCCATTAAAGCTGGACTTTCTGACTGGCAGGACACAGTCTGTCAGGATCGGGAACAAGACTTCAGCCAGCATCACCACAAACATCGGTACCCCACAGGGCTGTGTGCTCAGCCCCATCCTCTACACCCATTACACTCATGACTGTGTCACCTCCCATCCTGAGAACATCATCCTGAAGTTTGCTGATGACACCGCTGTGATAGGACTTATCACAGGTAAGGATGAAACAGCCTACAGGAAGGAGGTGAACAGGCTGGTGACTTGGTGTGAGGCTAACAACCTCACTCTCAACACAGCCCAGACTAAGGAAATGATAGTGGACATGAGGAAGGAGAGGAGAACGCATCAGCCACTGCTTATCCAGGACCTTGAGGTGGAGAGGGTGAGCAGTTTTAAGTACCTGGGGGTACATATTAGTGACAACCTCACCTGGTAATTTAATACCACACAGGTGGTGAAGAAAGCGCATCAGAGGTTATACTTCTTGAGGAGGCGGTGGAAATTTGGCATGTCACCCAAAATACTCAGCAACTTCTATAGATGTGTTATCGAGTCCATTCTGACCACCTGCATCACTGTGTGGTTCAGCAGCTCCAGTGTGAATGACCGCAAACGCCTGCAGAGAGTGGTAAAGACTGCATCCAAGATCACCAGGATACCACAACCCTCTCTGCAAAGCATCTATCATCAGAGAGTTCAGAGGAGAGCTGCCTTGATTATCAAAGATCCCACACACCCCCAGCACGCTCTGTTCTCACTTCTACCCTCAGGCCGGAGGTACAGAAGTGTGAAATGTAAGACCTCAAGATTTAAAAACTCCTTCTTTCCCACAGCCATCAGAATGTTAAACAGCTAAGTCCCCCCCCCCCTTCCCACTTGTGCCTAGGGTCATCTTATTGTTTCAGTTTATTGGTGTGCTGAGCTCAGAACTCCTTCTTGTGGACGCCTGTGTGTGATTTCCTGTCTAGCCCTATGTTAACTGTGAAAATTGACACATCCTAGAAGCAGCTCGCAGCAAAAATAGAACGCAAACCTATATTCAGTGGTGTGGCGTGCCGCTTCTGGGACGCGCCTGAAAATGTCCACGTTGCAGCTGGTTTGAATCACCCCATAGACTATAATGGATTCTATTTGAAGCAGTGACATTCCGCTGCTGTTCCACGCAACTGATGCTTCTAGTGTGACGTAGGGGTTCAGTGTCTTGCCCAAGGACACGACTGTGACAGACTGAGTGAGGCTCAAACCTGCAACCTTCCGATTACGGGGCGGACACTTTGCCACCATCGCCACCACAAAAACTGACAGAATTGTGAGCAAGACCAATAATGCTGCATGTGTTTATCAACAGCATCTTTGATGAATTTTATTCCTGTAAACTTGTTTCACAGACAAACTTGACCTGTTAATAGAAATAATCAGGCTGTGTGGAAAAGCCTTCAGATTAAAGTTTCAGAAGCTACAATGAACAGCTGCGAGACAGAAAACGGCCGTGTTGTTTCCATGTTATCTTTCAGAGTTTCCAAACGTTACCTCATGATGCTGCTTTGATTTTTGCGCCGAGCTCCAGTTGCATCACAGACTTATTAAGGCCATACCGCTGCATCTTATTTACACCAGTTTTACAAGACAGTTGATGAGACTCCAGCATCCTCCTTCACACGGCGGCGTATAAATATTTACCTGCAGTGCGTCGACTCCATCTGTCCGGCACTGCCCTCCCAGATTCCCCTCTGGGAGCTGTGAATATGGAGCAGAGATCCGCGCTGACCGAGACTCTTATTAAAACAATGAAGCTCATAATTATCCTGGAATTCCAGAGCAGTGCTATAGTCATAATGAGGCCACACAGGAGCCGGTGAATAAAGGATGAATGTAATAAATAAGCCATTAGATGGGCAGTAAAAAGGCGAGGCTGTAAAAAGAAACAACAACGCTGAAATGAGTTCAGACAGGTCTTGTTGTCTCTTGATGAGCACTTGGAGAAGTTTCTGTTTGTGAGTTAAACTCCAGGTAAAACCAATTCTGATATTAAAAAAGGTGAGAGAGATGTAACAATCAGGTCTTTGATGAAGGACTCTACAGTCTGGTGTCAGCAACAAGTCCAAAAGCCTGGTTCTGGTCTGGGTGAGGGGTCTCAGAGAAGAAACAGAACATTAATAAGTGAGAAAAACACTAAAACAAGTTTTATGATCCATTGCCTTTAATCCCATTTTGTTGGAAACTCTGATTTCAGGAACCTCTTTGGATTTTCCATAACAGAAGTGGTCCTAGAGCCCTCTGTCCAATAGGTTTTAGAGGTTTCCCTGCTCCAACACACCTGATTTATATGAACAAGTGATTAACAGGATTCTGTAGAACTCAGTTAAATGCCGGTGATGCGTCTCCATCAGGAGATGGAGCAGGAAAACCCCTAAAACTTGCAGGAATTCGTTTTCCCATTTCCCCTTCTCCTAACCCTCACGTGAGCATGATCTGATGGGGAGGATGAATTCCAACTATCTGCTGAAGATGTTTGTCTTTTGGGTTAAACGTTCTGGATGTTTCTGTCAGTTGCAGCCGATTGTTAAAGCCCTAACCCGACCCAGCTCCGTCAGATCCAGCTCGGCCCGCGCCGTTCCGTCAGGCGCTCATCCTCTTTTTAACGGCTGCTTTGAAGTAAAAGAATTATCATATCGCTGGACGTAATAAAGTTCCCCAGAAGGAACCCTACAGTTTTATTAGTTTTACTGCTGCTGTCTTTTACACATTTCACTGCCTTCCTGGAGCAAGTAAAACACCAAAGTTAATGGAGAGAAAGTCAAAGAAAAACTTGTCTGATTACAGCTATAACTCCTGCACATACTAATTACCAGTGGCTGTAAAATAAGTCAAACTGGTCATCCTAATGAGTCCACCAGAGACCGATTGTTAAACTCCATTAAAAAGATCTATTTTCCTTCTGCTTTCATATTTGTGTTTTCTCCCTGCTGCACCGTCAGCGTCATCGAATCAAGCAGCCAAACAAACTCCAGTTTAAAGGTCACGATGCTGCAAACATCCAGTAATTAATGGTGAATAAAACCCGCTTCTCACTGATAAAAACCGTCTGGAGCTCATGTTGGTAAACGCTGCATGTGAAGACCACTGCTCCTTCAGGTGAGTCGGGTTTAAATCAGCAGGTAAGTAACTGGTTTTCAGGTTAGCTAAGGCAGCTATCAGACTGACAAAATCTCCAACCGACTCATTCTTCTCAGAGCGAAGACCTGATAAACTCCTGTTAATGTAAATTATTTCTGACTAAGAAACACAGCATGTTCTGAACATTTCAACCTCATCAGGTTCCTGTCAATAAACATTTCTCAAGTTTATGGATGTGGGCTATTAAAGCTCCGCAGAGGAGCAGAACTCACAGAAACATCGCTCTAAATAATGACTCATCTGACAGGCAGCTGCTGACACAAACAGCTGGAGAAGCTCCAGAGGGCTCCGTTTAACTTCAGCTCCTCAGGTTACAGAAAAACTTTCTCCACCTTTCAAATTAAAGGTTTTATGTGGAAAAAAATCATCTATTTGTCAGAAGGGCTAAAACTTCCATCCATCCATCTACAACACATCAGAGTCAACAAAGACTGATCCAGAACCAGTGAAGACCTGAGTCCATCGTCACAGCTTCTAGAGGACCCAGAAAGTTCAGGACCAGTCATGAGCTGCTGATCAGTTCCTCTATAAAAGCAGGAGTTTAGTGTGTTTGCTGCTCTGGAGCATACAGGTGTTTGTTAACACAGCAATGACCTTAGAGAAACTGTTTCTGGCCATCAGCCTGGGGAGGGTCAAAGGTCAACACTCAGAAATGACAGGTAACTCTGGAGCTCCATGTCAGACTCTATAGGCCTTCATAGGAGGTTAAAGGTCACAGGTCATGGAAGGTCAGCTTAGGTTAATAAACTTCTATCTGATCAAACCGCAAGACTTCAGGGACAGTGAGACCAAAGTGTAAACGGTTACCCATAATGCACATCACCACAACCAGCTGATCCCATCTGTTAGCACTGAGTAGGACGGTTGATGGTTTGGGCTGGTTCTGCAGCCACAGGACTCACTGAGTCCATCATGAAGAGTCTAATGTGAGCCCACCTGTCTGAAGCTTGGAATAAACCAGAACCATGATCCCAAATGATCAAGGTGCTGTGACGGTCCAATAAAAGAGTGGACAAGACAGAAGCTGTGGTGGGACATTCAGCAAGCTGAAAATCAGCAAACCTCAAACTACAGAAACTACATCAGAACAAAGAGTAGACCAGAACTCCTCCAGAACAAGGTGAGAGACTGGTAAGGTTCTAAAGCTAAGAAGGTCCTGCTGGATCTTTAGGTGGACTTTAACTCTGTGGCTGTGGATTCTGGTTCAGCTGAGATTAAACTAAGATGAGAACAGTGTGGCGATGAGGCCGTTCTGATGTCCAAGTCTCCACCTTAGCAACACCAGAACAAACCTGCAGGTGATGAAGATGAGGAGGAATCACAGAGAATCATCTTCATCCTCTACTTTCTGCTCTTTCTCACTAACAAAACCAGTGATCCAGACCCATAGGTCCCGTGTTTGAGGTGGGGGGGGGGGCTCCGTGATGAAGGCTGCTCACTGGGGAGAGAGTGGCTGTTGTTTCAGATCTGCGCTCCTAATGCTGCTCTATATGTTCTACCCATTGCCGGAGGATCCAGGACTCCCGGGGCCCCTAAAAACCTGCAGGGTGGGTAGAATCTAATAAAACGCACTTGACGTTTTAATTGCATTTTCCTCATCAAGCAGTAATCTGCTGGATGGTTGTGGTTTTCTGTAGAGACCCATCAGGCTGATGTTACGATTCGTCATTTCTCAGATAAACACGTTCCAGACTGAGAGAACACTAAGCCTAGTCAAACCGGTTTCTCTGAAAGCTGCAGGATCAGGTCCCACCCAGGTCACCTCTGGTTCTGTTCACTTCATACCTGAAAATCTGATCTTGATGCAGACCCACATCCAACATCTCTTATTTCTAACATTACTGAAGAAGCAGAAACAAAAGAAATGTGATTATTTACACGTAATCAGGATTTCGAGCTCATCAGAGCACAGGAACAGCTTTGGTGAAAGTTCCTAACGACATTCTCATGGCCTTCAATCAGTGGACTGGTGTTAATACTGATCCAGCTGAGCACGATATTCTAATCCAGAGGCCTGAACATTAAATTGAGATTAAGGGAACAGCACTAAACTGGTTTGATATTTATTTATCTGATTGATTCCAGTTTATTTATGTTAATAATGAATCTTCAGTCATTGAGATTCTCAGGCTCATCCCTTTAGTTATGTTGCTGGAGGTCAAACTGAACACATGTACTCACTCTGATGGTGTTACTCTATAGGTCTGTATCAAAGTAACTTTGTTCTCTCTGTTTATCGTCCATAAAAACAACAACTGGTCTAACCCATACTGGTCTGGATCTCTTTCCTGT
This sequence comes from Aphyosemion australe, assembly GCA_006937985.1. Lineage (NCBI taxonomy): Eukaryota > Metazoa > Chordata > Actinopteri > Cyprinodontiformes > Nothobranchiidae > Aphyosemion > Aphyosemion australe. The sequence goes on from SSNS01000026.1 coordinate 2,250,585, forward strand.
CCCCAGTTGGTCCATCCTGGTTTTAACTCTACTGGAGGTTTCGTCCTGCTTTCAGTGAGTTTTCCTTTCCACTGATGCCCGTCGTCCTTTGCTGCTCATAATGAGGGATGGTTCAGAAGTGAAGATTCAATCCAACCTGGCATTTTATAATCCAGGGAATCTATTTTTGTTACAACAGAATAGAACTCAGAGCAAACCACGAGCTTAAATCTGGACCTGACCTGAAATCGTTCTCTGTATGGTGCCTTAAGAAGTGATGTATAACAGACAGAAGACCTGTAAACCAATAGGATCGGTCCATATTCGCTCAACTAAGGTCATCTGAAGTCAGCTCAACATCTAATTCCTTTAACTTTTTCTAGTCAAGTTTAGATGTGATCCAGAAAGGTTCTCCAGATTTAAACGTTTATCACCTCCATCATGTTCTTGCAGAACCATCTGACAACTCCCTCAGCCGAATTCAGAACCAGAACCAGTCCGTTTGTCTCCCTGACAGCTCCTCTCCACTCGCTCTTCGTTTCCCCGGAGCTGTTTGATGGTTTTCTCATTCAGAGCCAAAAGTATTTTAAAGCCATTTTCATCTGGAGCCACGAGTTGTTCTGGAATCGGGCCCAGGTATAATGTGACAAAGAGCAGTCGAGTTTGCTGCCAAAAGGCTGTTCTTTTATTTGTTTAACTTTTTTTGACAATATGAAGTCATTAAAGAATTAGCACAGAAAACAATAACCCTTCATGTGAGAACAGTTTTTGTTAACTGTGTGGACGTTGTAACAAACCTGGAGCAGCTGGCTTTAGTCTGTGATTTACGTTAGTCCAGAGTCCTCCACATGTAGATAAACAGAGACCAAACCGAGGCAGCAGAGAGTCAGGTTTGTTGACTGAGTGATGGACTTTAGTTAAAACCTGCAGTGTGAGATGTTACCATGGAAATAATCACAAACAGCCTGAAGGATTCTAAAATCTTAGCTGGACTTTCCCGTACTGGACAGACTAGCGTTTCTAGCTGAAACATCAAACAGTTGAATGGTTGACCTAAAACCAGTTAACCTTAAAACAGGTCAGAGCAGACTGGTCATATAACACCAGCAGGTTTCTGGATCCCAGAACCAGACTCTATAGTTTGAAGTCCACCTTCAGGTCTGAGACTAGAACAGATCCACATCAGACTCTTAATTCTTTGTTTAATTCTTCACATCTCCTCCACTCTCCATCCTGTGTGATACCGTTGGTCCAAAGAAAACATGGTGCCAGCCCAGTGTGGTGTCTGATGTTTCTGATCTCCATCATCTAAACGAAGGAACCTTAGCTCCAACCACCCCCAACAAAATGCTGATCTACAGTTTGAATGACAGAAAAAGATCTCTGAATTTCATATTTTCTTCTTCCAGGATTTAAACTGGAAATGATCGTTTTAACGCTCTGTTCATTAAGTCTCATTCTGCCCTCTTTACTTCTCTCCTGTGGGTTGAAGGCAGATTCTCACAAAAGCCCTTGTTCAATTACTTCTGAGTTAGCCCCTCCCCCTTCCTCACATGAACGAGGGTGGAGGTGGGGATGGGGGTTGTCAGCCCCCCATCCAGAACCTCCTCCACCTTCTGTCACCAGCATCTGTTCTATGTCAGAGTCCTGGAGTTCGTCACGAAGCAGGTCGAACCACTGAAACCACCCTCCTCTTCCTCCTCATCGTTTCTGTGGAGGAACAAGTGCACACAGAGAGCATGTCCATCTGATTCCCCTACTGGAAACTGGATCTGCTGCTGGAGAACCAGGTCAGGTGAAGAACTCAGCTGTAGGATGAGACTTTCCCTGCCTATCAACATGTTTCAGCAGACAGCTCTGATTCCAGCTCAACTATCTCATTATGTGTTCAAATTAAATCCTAACAGTCACACAAAAGCAAACCGGATCAGAAGTCTTTCAGAGTACAGACTATATCGGACATGACAAAACCTGAATATCTGAGATAAAGTCCGGATTCAGGAATGGGATTCCAGAGAGAAGAAAACATAAACACCAGACAAACAACCAGACGAGGTTAATCTGAGCTGCAGAATCTTGAAGCCAAAGGAAGATCAAATAAAAACAAACACGTGACAGAAGGAAGTTAAAACCCCTCAGAGTCTAAACTGAGGAAAGTAAAATCTGACAGGAACATCGCTCAGAGCTGTCGGATTATTTCCCCTTCAAATCCACCAGAAACAGAGAGACTGATTCCTGTTTGTCTTCTTCTGAATCCTGTAAGACATTTTGTCCTCTGTCCTTCTGTTACCTTATTTTCTGTTCATACTTACACACGTCCTCCTCCCTACTTCTTTTCCTTAACATCTTCCTTATTTTTGACATTTCTTGGTCTCCATTCCTTCACCCGCTCTCAGCTTCTCACTCTCCTGGTATTTAAACATGTGTGTGTGGGTAAAGTGTGTGTTTTGCCTCAGATTGCTGCAGCCAGCAGCTAAACACAGTGAACAGGCTCATGACTACAATTATGATGAAATCAAAGCAATTTGGTTGTTTCTTTTTGTTTGAGTGTCTCATTAATCGAGATAAACCACAAAGATCAAAGAGAATCCAGAAGGCAGACTCAGGCGCTGCAGAGCATCTTCATTTGTTTCTCTAAATCTCCTCCAAGAAGAAAACCGCTCTGGATAATTGCACATTTTGATCCTTTGCATGTCGAGGAAAGAAAAGGCAGCTTCCTCTCACCTGAGGGCTGATGCTGCAGCACCTTTTCAAACGGCAGGAACAACATTTGATTAGGGACTAATCTCAATTTTCTCTGAACAACACTTTTAATATTTCAGCTCCTTTCTGCATGTAAATGAGCTGTGCGCTAATCACAGCACACATCAGGCAGTCAAAGCACAGCCCAGAGTTTTCTGCCTGTTTTCATCATGCAATTAGGACCCAAATGTTAATGAATTATGCTAATTCCTAACAATTAGCATATAATATTGGAGACAATCAACAATTAGCATATGCTGTGCAGAAGACAATCAGAAGCTTCGGTCCCTCTCCGACATCGCCCCGATGTTCTGAAGCTTCCAGGGCTAAATGATTACATGCAGGATCAGCATGCTAATTGCTCCAGCCTCACCCCTCAGGGGAAGGGTGATGGGGGGAGGGGGGTCAGCCCCACCCGACATGAGGGGAGGTAAACATGGGCTTGGGTCACAAGGTGCTTCACCTGCAACAGAGTCTGAAAACCAGACAAAGATGACAAGAAGATCGCAGCTGGACTCGGGTGATCGCTGCCCAGGTCAGGTGATTGATGTGGGCCAATCACAGCCGAACGATCACCGTCAGGATTTGGTGACTGCTGCCTGAGTGTGGAAAACCTGCTGCTGGGATCTGGTGATAACTGTTGAAATCTAGTGATCGCTACCAGGGTCTGGTGACTGCTGGGGTCAGCTGATCGGTGCTGGAGCCAAGAAAATGTTTTCAAAACTGAAGACAAAGTCCAGTAGGGATGGGACGATACACTTAACGATACGATGCACCTCGATATGTCATAGTCACAAAACGATACGATATCAAAAAAGAATAAAAAAGGAAAAAATATTACTGTACAATAACAACTTGTTTATTTTTGTTTTCGTTGCACACAGGGAAACACAAGGCCTAACAGGCCAAACACAAACAAGAACACTCTCTTAGTGCTGCTCTAACCCTAGGTTAAGTTATCTCAGGACTGGTTCTTCTTCAAAAAAACTAACATATCAACATGTTCTGGTGTAATCAGTGATCTTTGAGCAGAAACAATGTCTCCTGCCTGCAGTGTTGTTGTTGCAACAGGCGAAGTGACTTGACGTGACGACGTCACGACGCACTGCACCGTTCCCCGGATTCTTTTTATTTTTTTCAATTAGTTTTACCCTGCTTAATCAGCAGATGGTGCTGTCAGCCTGCCACCATAAGCCCTTTTTATAAGACACACCATGCTGGCAAATCAGCGTAATATAACCGAATTTTGCGGCATTTGTGCCGCCATGCTTGATACTAATATTGCTGTAATATTGCAGCTTCGCCGGTCTTATTAACGCACATTAACTTAACAGTGGGAGGTGTCATGACCACTTGATGAATTAATGCCGAGCTCCGGCCGGGAACTATAAAATGAAAATGAAAGTAAACACGGCCACAAGTTTCGTTTTCGAACCAGCTGAGATGATAAACTGGAGCGATGCGGAGCTCCGGGAGCTTCTCTCCGTTAGATCTGCAGCTCAGATCATCTGACTGTTCACAGTGATGGTGGAGGACACACACCTGTAGAGAAATGTGGAAAAAAAACTCAACGAGCGCGGCTTTGATCGCAATAAAAAGCAAGTTATGTCCAAGATAAACGGAAGTCCGTGACAGCTCAGAGACCGCCCCCATACCTCCTTTATGCCACCATTGCGTAATCTTTTATAAAACGGACATGATTGCGCAACATTACTGCCATGGGCTGAGCTCTTATAAACGACCTTAGGCTCCCAGATGCCTCATAGGCGTTGCGGCAAATTGGCGGCATTGTTTTATAAAAAAAGGCTTTAGACTGTATGCCTGCCATACACAAATCATGCAGCAGTGCCATCTAGTCTTTATTTCACGATCCATTTTTTTTAACTCGATGCATTTTGTCACGTTTTGTATCGCGAGATTTCGCCAAACGATATTTCGTCCAATCCTTAAAGTCCAGCACTCTTCTAAACTCACTATATATGCCCCAGAACTTCACATGCTGATCAACAGATTTAGAAATTCTTCAGTGAATGAGGAAGCACCAGTGTCATTCACACAATCAAATTGTCCAGTTTTCCATCCTTCTAAAGGTAAAATCTAAGCCACAACCTGGTTTCAAAAGGCTCCAGACAGTCTAGGTGAAACAGGCAGTGAAACGACTCAAACTGGTGAAATAAAAACTGGACACAGAACCAACCAGGACTCAGAGTCCTATGAGTTCAGTGTTTATACTCCTACCACACTTCTTCCTCAGCATCTCGGTCCATTCTGAAAACCCTTACAACAAATCCTGAAACACATTAAAGAACTGTGTTCTTCGTAGTGGAGCACCACGATCCTCAGAGCAGCTTATGGTTTACTGTCTAACTCTCCGAGTCAGGATGAAACATCACAAAAGCTGCAGAGCAATCGGAATCACTGGGACTTTCCTTTTCCTTCCTGAGCCTCCACTTGGCTACAAGCCTACAGGAAGGGCGTGGAGCCGAGACCCGGGTCCTCCGTATCCATTTGGAACTCATTAAAGATCTCCTATGACATGGGGGCCCAGTTCTAAAATCCTTTGGGGCCTTCACACCATCTGAGCTCATTTACAGAGCATCCTCTCTCACTGACAGCTTCTAATTCACATTTGAATCTAGGTCACATGGACCTGGGCCTCTGTCCAAAGTCCAGTCCCTGAGGATCTGGACCAGCCAGCAAGAATGCAAAGAGAGAGGCAGGAAGCATCTTACTCCTCCTCATCTTCCTCATCACACTGTGGTGGGCTGGAGGCCTGGTGTGACTTCAGCCCTGAAACAGGCTGCAGCTCTGCAGGTGACGGCTTGATGGTGGACAGCTCCAACGGCGTAGTGGTATATGGCTCCACCCATGGTGGATGCTGTGGCACTCAGAGCAAAAGAGATAGTCCATCAGATTCATCTTGACCTTCAACTGAGACACTGACATGTTCTGATGTTATGAGCAAAGTTTCTAAGGTTACATCGTTCTCCATTCCAGGAATCCTTAGAAGAAGCAGGGATTTGTGAGTCAGTTTGCATTAATGTTTCTGTTTACAAACACTTTTGTACAAAGCTACTTACAAATAAGGATAGCGGTTAATATGGAGGCCAACAATAAACTGTAAGCAACCGGAGCGACTGAGTCATAACGTAAGCCTAGACCAAGTGGAAGCAGGAGACGAACAGACTGCTTCAGGAGCTGGGTGCTCTCATTAAAATATGTTATGCTGCATTTTTCTGCTAGAATTAGGAAAACTCCACCATGAGACGTGAAATGTTTGAAGAAAGTAAAGAAGTCAAGTTAATGTTGTTCTGAGTGCTGTGTGGAGTGGAGATAGACCGATACATCGGTCGACTTATATGCAGTTGTCCGAGTAAGTTTACACACCCTGGTGGATTTTTTAGGCTATTTCTCAAAAAATATGAATGAAAACGCAAAACCATTTTTTTCACTCATGGTCAGTGTTGTGAAGCCATTTATTGTGAAAAATAAATTCTGCAACAACTTGCAGAAAAATTGTTCGCAATGCAAAGTAAACCCCTCAAATAACTTCTGCTGACATTCAGGAGTCCCTCACAGAAAGTAGTGGCTGTTTCACGAAGCACAATAATACAAAAGCACTTCAAGAAAAATGAGCTATAAGGCAAAGTTGCCAGAAGAAAGCGATTACTAACCAAATCTCACAAAGCATCTTGCTTACAATTATGCCAAACAGCACAGAGACAATCCTCAGCATGACTGGAACAAAATCATTTGGAGTCATGAGACCAAAATTGAACTTTTTGGTCACAACCGTATGGAGAGAAGTCAACAAGGCCAAGAAAAAAAAAATCAATCTTAGGCCTAATGAATCGATTTTGCAAAATTTATATGAAATCGATTCAAAATCGATTATATCAATTTTTTTACCCAGCCCTAGTCAGAACTGATGGCAAAATGAATGCAGCAGCTTATCACAAAATACTGGAGGAGAATTTACACTTATCAACCAGAAAGCTGCTCATGGGTCGCACTTGGCTGTTCCAACAAGACAATGATCCAAAACACAAGGCCAAGTGGACCTGCACCAGCTCCAGCAGAGTAAAGCAAAGGTTCTGGAGTGGCCACCTCAGTCTCCTGACCTCAATATCACTAAACCACTGTGGAGCTCAAAGGTGCTGTTCATGACAGACGGCCCGTGGATTTACAGGAACTGAAGGCCTTTTGCCAAGTAGAATGGGCTAACCCTGACCCTTTACCATTAGATTATACACATAACCTTCTCTACAACTATAAGACTCCAAGCTATTATTGAGGTTAAAAGGAGGCAAAACACGGTATTAGGGATGCTCCGATCCAATCACGTGATCGGAAATCAGGCCTGATCACGTGATTTTTAAAAGATCGGAATCGGGTGTAAAAGATCGGATTTAATCTTTTAAAACAGCAAATATGACTTTTTAAAATTCATCCTGAGATAGAGATTTTCAGAACGAGAGAGAAAGCCGGTGTTTTGATGAGGAATGACAGACACACTTAAAACATGGACATATATGCCACACGTGCGATGAAAAAATGTTCTGTGCAATAAGCTATTTTTAGACGTTGCACTCGTGTGACATATTTTCAAGTTATTTTTCCCCAACCCCCCAGAACTTTATTGAACAAATGTAAGTTATTTGTTTTTGTGTAAGGAAGATGCTTTTTGCTGACGCACAATGTGGTAATCTAGGTGCTGTGGAGGAAAATAGAGAAACCAGCAAAGACACAAAGGCAGAAACGGTCCAAAGTCTGGGATCAGATGCGCAGCTACAGGCAGGTTGGCTAATGCTAAGCTAGCGGATAGCAGACTCACGCCGTGACTAAGAATGACTAAACTCTACAAGTGGAAGAAAAGTCCCCACCATCCTGTTTATTCTTAGCTGACTGCAGCGCTATGGAGCAGAACCGCAGCAGAGTCAACATTGTTTGCTACGAGTCTGCACATTGCGCATGCGCAACACCGCTCCAGGGCTATGGCAAACCGCTGTAGTATGTAATTCACAAACGCTTCTATCTGTGAACATAATTTGAGAAGAAACAATCTTTTTTTATAGCGCCTCTCAAGATAAAAATCACGAGGCACTTCACAAGAACAAAAAGTAAAATAAAAATTTTAAAAAATGATTAAAAATATCAAAAAAGGGAAAAGTAAAAATTGTGATTAAAAAAGGATGTGAAAAAAGGAAAATGAATAATAAAAGGGTAATCAGTGGATCATGGGAAAGGCAGAAATAGTAGAAATAGTCACTCAAAAGCCAGCCTGAACAGGTGAGTTAAAACTGGATTATTGCCAATCCGTACATTATAGACATGCCACCATTACATTGTTACCAGCAGAAATGAAATGTTATTCAATATCTCAAAAGCTGTAAGACAGTTGAGGTGACAGCATGTTGTTTTGCATGATATTGAACTGTTTTCTAATAATGTTCTGTTGTTAAATAAAGTAAAGGAGAGAAAAAATGTTCCCCTATAGCAGTTTTTAAATGTTCCCGTTTAATCCGATTAATCGAGTCGAGACCCCAGCCGATTCATCGATTATCCAAATAATCGTTTGTTGCAGCCCAAGTCCGTTGTTGCGGTAATATTACTACCAAACTTGGTGGCACGAATGCCGCAAAATTCCTGTATCGCTATGCTGCCACGCCGCTTTCATAAGACACACCGTAGCAGCAGTTTTACGCTGAATTGCCGGCATGGTGTGTCTTATGAAAGTGGCTATAGAAAAATCCATATCAGTCAACCTCTAGTTTGGTGACCAACCAAGGGACTGCAGTCATTTACTAAAAGAAAATCCATAAATTCACAAAACAGCAGCTTTAGATAAATGCAAACAACTAAAAGAAGCATGTTAGATTTTTTCACTCATCTCTTGGCTCTATGTGTTGTTTTATCTGTGTGTTTTCAGAGCTTCAAAAGTACCCACAAAGAGTTTAGAAAGTGATGTTCTTTTAGTGCAAGACCTGTTATTGTAAAAGCCCACCCGCATCACTGATCATTGAGATATTTTCACATCTGCAGGAACTTAACCTGCAGCCTTTTGTCATCTAGAATAAAATACTCTTCAGAGGGAGATGAAGACTCCTTCAGAGAGAAGAGGAGGCCACCTTCTCCTCTTCTTAAGCTTCATAACAAATTGCTTTTCACAACAAAATGAAAATCTTGTTTTTGTCCCAGAAACTCGATTACTGCGAACATTTAAGATAAATAAATTCATACTGTTGTGCAGCTGCATCGTTAAAGTTCTCCTGGGAGGCAGCGAAGCCACACGATCTACATCTGATATACAACCCACTAATGACACGTGTTAAAAGAGCCACCGTGTAGGCGCTGCTTCAAAATTACACGGGTCATTACGGCACGTTGAGCACAGATTTATCTGCTGCCAACTAAACACAATTTGTTTTAGCAGGTAATCACACAGGAAGCTAATTACTCCGTGTGTGTGTGTGTGTGTGTGTGTGTGTGTGTGTGTGTGTGTGTCTTGCAGACAAATTTACTCAAACTGATCCCAGATTCATCCAATATTTTGCTGGTAATAACAATAATTTCTGTTTATTGCTACATGTTTTCACCACAAATGATGCATTCAGAGTTTTACTACCAGCTAACAGCAGGCCGTCATGGATCTGAGCTTCTCTATTTTTAACAGCAACAAGACCACCTGACAAAAAAGATCTACAGGAGGTTTGTTCATCATTACAATTAAAGGTGGACAAATAAAGAAATATTCACAATGGTGAATTTAACTAATTAGCTGCTTTCTTCTCCTGCTGGCACTGTTTTGGTTAGGTTGGGTCTCAATGGAGGATCAGGGTCTTAATCATTGAATATAGTTTCTTTCCTGTTTTCTCTTGTCAGAACAAATGGTTGAAACCTGCAGTCACCCAACAGCACTCCTTTCATTCTCAGGGGCCATTTATATTTTTAGACAGTCCTCTATGGGCCACACTCAAATCCCAGCATGAATTTTACCAGATAACAACAACAACAACAACGTTGGTTACGTATTGTAACCCCAGATTCTATGAGTATGGCGTAGCCCTTTAAGCCACGCCTATTGGATTACGTCATCGTACCTTGTCCTACCACTGAAGAGCTTTCATTTACGCCCGCCTACCAGGCGGGTCCCACCGTCCCTATATTAGGGACTGAGACCCCTCAATCCTCTCCATAAGGCTCAAGAGAGCCCCCAGAACTAGTGGGGCCCTTAAAGGGCTACGCCATACCCATAGAATCTGGGGTTACAATACGTAACCAACGTTCTATTTCGTATGGCTTCCACCCTTTAAGCCACGACTATTGGATTAAAGGCGGAGCCTGATATGGTCAACGCTACACTGGTTCTAAAAACAACCAGCCAAGAATAAGAAAGAAAATAACCTCAACAGCTGCCGGCGGGCGTGAAAATGTGAAACATGTAAACAGCCGGAGGAACAGAGCAATATCATAACATAGCGGACAGATATAAACACACATCCAAGTGCTGCCAACAGGCAGGATCGGGAAAGACTGTCAACGCAAAAACCACAACATATGGTCACAAAAAATGGCTGAACCATGCCATATGAACATCCAGACCACAATTAAAGAATCAGAATAGACTTTATTGTCGTTGTACAGGGTACAGCGAAATTGGAGTGCCACTCCATTTGGTGCAGGATAAATGTAAAATCAACACAATTATGGTAAATTATGGTAAACAATCATGTAAACACCATACAAAAACAAGCTACGGTTCAAGTTGAACAGTGAGCCAGTACCAGATTGGCTGAAAGGCTCGCAGACACGTCCCTGAGGTAGAAACGGAAAAAAGGAGATGGAGAGGACCATGATGCCACAGTACAGATGTCCAGCATGTACATCCCTGCATGCAGAGCCACAGATGAAGAAACTGCATGTGTGGAATGAGCTCTCAATGCAGTTGGGGGCTGCAGGCCAGCAGCAACATAGGCCGTAGAAATGGCATCACACAGCCAATGTGACAGCCGTTGGGATGACAACGGCTGACCAAGGGAACTTTCCCTGAAATGCACAAACAGACACTGAGTTTTGCACAGCTGAGCAGTGCGAGACACATAACATCTAAGTGCACGGACCGGGCACAATAGATGGGAAGCAGCATCCTCCTCTGACTCATGAGGAGGTGGAAAAAACCTCTCCAATGAGATTGTCCTAGATCTGAAAGAGCTGGATATGTTCTTGGGGTTAAAGGCTGGGTTAGGACAAAAAACAGCAGATCCCCCATCATCCCCGATCCTGAGACAGGACGGGGAAACAGAAAGAGCAGACAGGTCACTGACTCTCTTAAAAGAAGTGACAGCTAGCAATAGCGCAGTCTTAAGAGACAGACACTTAAGTGAGGACTGATCTATAGGCTCAAAGGGGGCCTGTGACAGTCCACGTAACACGACAGCCAAGTCCCACTGAGGGACAAGAGGAACAGAGGCAGGTCTGAACCTCCTAACGCCTCTTAAAAAGCGTTTAGTAAGGGGATGGCCAAAAACAGTCCTATCCCCGAACCCCTGGTAGCATGAAGAAATGGCTGCAGCATACAGTTTAACAGTGCTAAACGCTAAACCCCTGTGCGTCAGCACCTGCAGGAAAGATAAAACACTGGGTAAGGGACAAGTAAGGGGATCCAGGTCCCGCTCCATGCACCAGTGTTGAAAAGCAGCCCATTTCGCCGAGTAGGACGCCACTGTAGAGGAGGCGCGTGCGTTCTGGTTGGTATGGACAACATCAGGTTCCAATCCAATCGACATTAGCAGTCCAGACCCATAACCTCTGACCGATGACCGGTGAGTTCTCGAGCACGCCGTTTGCCTGGAGGAGAGCATCCTCCCTCCACGGCAGGGGCCACGGGCACCCCGACACTAGCATCTGCAGATCCGGGAACCATGGTGCCGAGGCAGGGACGAGGAGCCACTAATATGACCAGAAGGCGTTCCGATCTCACTCGTTCCAGCAGACGGGGAACCAGTGGAACTGGAGGGAAGGCGTAAAGCAGGAGGTTGGGCCAGGGGCTGTGCGCTAGAGCATCCACCCCCAGTGGTGGAAGGTCCCGGGAGCTCATGGAGAACCACAGAGGGCATTGTGCGTTCTGACGGGACACAAACAGGTCCACAGCTGCTTCCCCGAACCTGACCCAGATCTGGGACACGAGATCTGGGTGGAGGCGCCACTCTGAGTGACGCTGCCCCCCTCTGGACATGATGTCCGCTCCAACATTCAGAATACCCAGAATGTAAACCGTCCGTACCGACAGGAGGTGTGTCTGGGCCCAACACAAAAGGGATCTGGCTACACTCAAGAGCGCGGCCGATCGAACTCCGCCTTGGCGATTTATGTAAGCCGCGGCGACCTGGTTGTCTGTGTGGACAACGACATGACGGTTCAAGAGCAGATGTGAAAAATGCATCAGCACTTTCTGGACAGTCAGAAGTTCCAACACATTTATGTGCATGTTGGTGGTCGGGGGCCACCGACCGCCCACCGAATGGGACAAACATGTACCCCCCCAGCCTGACAGAGATGCATCTGTAAATACTGAGACATGGGGGGTCGCGTAGCCGAGCGGGACTCCGCACTCCAGGTTTCTGGGGGTCCCCCAAAACCAGAGATCCAGATGCACAGACGAGGGAACCAACAACAGTCGGTGCCTGTGACAGACTGGGTGAATCCTGAGATGTCGGAACCAGCGTTGAATACGCCTCATGTGAAGAAGGCCCAACGGGATGACAACATGACCCGCCGCCATCATTCCCAAAAGTCTCATAACCGTGAGAGCGGTAACGACGCGTCGGGGACGCACACGGCTGAGCATCGCGGTTAGGTCCGCAATCCTGGGTTGTGATAAGGGGGCTCTCATGGTTCTGGAGTTCAGATCCACCCCCAGAAACGTGATCACTTGGGAGGGAGCTACCGAGCTCTTGTCCCAATTGATGGAGAATCCTAACTGAGTCAAATGCGCCGCTAGTTTCTGTGTCTGTAAGCGCAACTCGGACTCTGATCGGGTCAGGAGGAGGAGATCATCCAGGTAAAACAGGAGTTTCATGCCTGCCGTGCGTAGCGGCTGTAGGGCTGTCTCCAGGCACTTGGTGAAGGTGCGAGGAGCGAGAGAGTATCCGAACGGGAGCCTCTTATATTGGTACTGAGTCCCGTCGAACGAGAAACGGAGAAGCGTCCTGTGTTTCGGAATTACCAGAATGTGAAAATAAGCGTCCCTCAGGTCGATGGAAATGAACCAATCGCCGGGGCGCACATAGCGTAGAGCTTGCTTGATTGTTAGCATGTGAAAATGCTTTACCATAATGAAGCTTTTAAATGTTGACTGGGCAGCACACTGATGAGCACGATCCATGAAACGTGCGTCGACTTGGTCATACTTGGAAACAGGCACGATTCGGTCCCAGGCAGAGGAAGCACTTAGAGTGCAGGTCGTCTGGGAGAATGTGTGCCTTTGAGCAGGCGTCACATGGTCGACCCGGAGTAGACATTTTGAATGCTTGGATAGCAGAAGGTGAAGATGAAAAAGGAGAAGATTGAGGGGTCTCAGTCCCTAATATAGGGACGGTGGGACCTGCCTGGTAGGCGGGCGTACATGAAAGCTCTTCAGTGGTAGGACAAGGTACAATTACGAAATCCAATAGGCGTGGCTTAAAGGGCGGAAGCCATACGAAATAGAACAATAAGTATTTTGATAAGCATCAGTTGTTTTGAGCTAAGTGTGAATGTTAAGACTGTTATTGTGAAGAACTGCAGTTAATAAAGATGAATACGCCTCATGTGAAGAAGGCCCAACGGGATGACAACATGACCCGCCGCCATCATTCCCAAAAGTCTCATAACCGTGAGAGCGGTAACGACGCGTCGGGGACGCACACGGCTGAGCATCGCGGTTAGGTCCGCAATCCTGGGTTGTGATAAGGGGGCTCTCATGGTTCTGGAGTTCAGATCCACCCCCAGAAACGTGATCACTTGGGAGGGAGCTACCGAGCTCTTGTCCCAATTGATGGAGAATCCTAACTGAGTCAATAAAAGTTTTTGTTTCTACTCAGAAAAACACACCCAGAACCTGCAGTTAAAATATTAATTAAAAAAAATACAGTCAGGTTCTGGAGAACTGCGGGGTTCTGGTGCTGATTTCCTCATGTATGTTTTAGTATGCTAACGTTAATTAGCTAAACTGCTAACCATAAAGCTAACAGGTTAGCATTCCCGCACATCCAATTAAACACTTTAAACAGGTGAAAGTGCATCAATTAAAATACAATCTGACTTACTTGGTTGTTCTGGAGTATTAACGTCAGTAGACAGCGGTGTGAGGTAGAGAAATGGTCCAGTTCGGTTACTCTCTCCAGACTAGTAGCTACCAAAGCCCTAGCAATCTGAATGGCGCTTGTAGCTTTTTTTTTTTTTTTTTTTTAATTGAATACTTATAACATTACAACAATCAGGGCAACAATACAACCAATTCCTAACGTGTTGAATCAGCTCCCAAAAGACAACTCCATAGACTCAACCAGACAAGCTTATATAGAACTCAAAACACAACCTGGCGCTTGTAGCTACAGTAGGCGCAGTGCCTCGGCGGCGGCGCATTGCATTCTGGGTAATTAGGTGTCTTAATTACAGGTGTTATCAAGATGCGTACCCCTGTCAAAAACGGTACCTCCTCGTTTTTCTCTGCGTTTTGCCCAACTCTGTTCTTTAAAGCTGTATTTGGATGAAAATTGGTAAAAAAGAAAACAGTTGCTAATTCAGTGCCTATTGTTGTTGATTTCAGCTTGGGAAACATCCCCGTAGAATTGTGTGACATCTCACTTTGTTTTCTGATAAGAGTATTTTATTAACCAACATAAACACACATAAAGTAGTGCTTATGTCACGATTTAACACAAATTGAGTCTCTCTTTGTGCGCAGCCCCAACTTTCACTACGGTTCATAAAATTACCTTTTACTTTTAGGGAATCAAAGCCCGTGTTCCCGAGTAGTTTAAACTTGGTGTCAAGATGCTTAAAGATCAGCATGTTCTGGATGGAGCCACACCAACACCTGGTCCTGGCCATCATCTAATGGAGCTAAAAACCAAGGTTTGGCCCACTGGTGCTGCATCAGATCTGACACCCACTCTTAAGAACTCTGTTCTTTTGGACAAGGAGCATCATGACCCAAAGAGACTGTGAGAATCTTAACGTGATCACCTGAACACATTTGCTGAAAATCTTTAATCTCATACAGAACACTGCAGGAAAAGAACTGAACGATAAAAAACAATTTCTTCACTCTAAACTGGTTGTCTTAGACCGTCTGTAACACAGAAGCTAGCTGAATTTCTGTTTCTTGTTCTGTTCCATGTATTTGGGTTTGGATCCCAAGCTGTTCCAAGGCCAGCCTAGAGAGATTATCCTTCCTGTGTATCCTGGGTCAACCCTAGAACATGTCTGAACCTCCTCAGCTGGTTTAGACGTGGAGGAGCAGCGGTTCCTTCCAAATGTCCAAACACCTGCTCCTATCTCTGTGCCCCACTAGCCTGCAGAGGAAACTCATTTCAGCTGTCTGCATTCATGATCTCTTTCATTCAGTCATTAATCAAAACTAGGGTTGGAAAGTTGATCAACTGGTAAATGAAGAGCTTCTTCTTCCATCTAAGCCGTTTTCATGCCATCAGACTCACGTCCCAAAGGTAATATTCCATCCCTTTCCCGTTAACACAAACAGATGCCTGACAGCCAAGAACTTCAAGCCAAATGTAATCTTTATTAGAATGTTTCTGTACAAAAAGCACTGGATCACATTAAAACCAACTGAAACAAAACACATGCATCTATTTACAGCATGGCCAGAGACAGAAACCAAAGAGCTGTGGGGGGGCTGCCCCCCCTCTGAATCTGAAACACATGAGTTAATTAAACATTGTGCTTTAATATACTTTGATGATATATTTCATATTTCACAAAGTTGCGGTGCTTCTGCGCTCTTTCACCTCCAAGTAAAACATGTTAACTTTAAAGTCAAACATAAAGAGGAAGGTCAGAAAGTTTTTATGACAGCGTGAAAACAAACTAAAGCAGGATGGAGGAGGCGAGTCGGAGCGTCCAGGTCCGGCTAAAGAGCTGAAACATGAAGGTCTGTGCTGGTTTCACACTGATCCACAACCTGTTTCTGAAACCAGTCTTCATGTCAGAGCTGCTCCAGACAGTGTGGAGTTTATTCAGCAGATCGGTTTGGTCAGAAAAACGTTTCCTAGCAATTTGTACGATAGATTTCCTGATGTTGAGAATAGTCTACCTCCTGCAGCAGCTTCGTTTCCTGTTTTAAGTGAATGATTTTAATCCACTGATAAAACAATTTGTTTTTACGTTCACTCATCTAAGTTCAGAACATCTTGGTGAAATCTTAGTTTTAACATTTCAAATATTTTCTTAAACAAATAAAATATTAGAAATAAATTCACACTCTAGTTTTTATTTTTCTCTGCTATTAAATTAAGATTTTTCAATTTAAAATCTCTTAAACCTTTTTCCTTTTTCTCTCTTTCACAGAAAAACCTGAACAGATGAAACGTGAAAAAAACTCAGATAAACTTTAAAATCCTCTGATTTTGTTTTGTTCCACAGAACAGAACCAGAACACAGCTGCATCCCAACCTGGTCCAGTAACAAGGGTAGAACACCACCACCATCATCATCATCATCATCATCAGTGGAAGTTTCTCTCATATCAGCGGTTTTAGAAATCTGCTGACTGACTTTAAAATCACGTGGGTTTCACATCGGGTCAGAACTTAGGATGGATCATATAGAATCAAAGAGGTTCTGATGGAGGGTTTTTGTAACTTTGATATAAAATATCATGATGAAGATCTGAGCCACTGGCTGAAACAAACCAACATCTGTGCATTTTGTTCTTTTTACTGATTCCTCACTTTAGTGCTCCAACAGAAATAGTGCATCAAGTAATAAGTGTGATTATACGTTTCACAATAATACACAAAGGACAAGAAGAACCAGAACACAAACGATGCTGCTTACAAAAAGTTAAATATCGGAAAAACATTTTATACAAAAGTGACGAAAGCTTCGTTTTACGTCTCGCTTTCAAAACGTTCATCATGACGGCTTTTTCTGTTTTTACAAAAGAGGTTAATTCTTCTCACTTTTTTAGTCTTTTTACAATATCTAAAAGGTATTAAGACATCAAATGTGTTTACATATAGATCTGAGACTATCATCCAGAAGGAACGGACTTTATAAATACAAAAAACCACAATCAGAACAAAAAAACGGAAGAATCTGGTACCGGAATGTAGGAAAAACTAAAAGCTACCACTCAACACATCGGCAGAACAGAACCAAACAGAACTAAACAGGATGCACTGGCAGAACAGAACAGAACCGCTGCTTGGATTCAGAATGAGAGAAAGAAAAGGAACCCAAGGAACTGGGTCGTCTTAACCTTTTTACAGAAACGTTCGTTCACTCGTCTCTTCCTTCATCTCAGAACACGACACAAATATCGTTAGAAGTTATGATACAGAAAATAATGCTCAAAGGTTTAAAAACTGCTGTTCACAGTTTTAAAGGAAGTTCTGATCCAAATCTTTACAAACCAGAAGCCGTCTGACGGTTTCTTTTCTTTTTTTTCCAGATTTGATGAAAAGAATTTTTCCTGGTTTTTGGATTAGGTCCGATTTGGTCCACGGAGAGCTTTGGCTCCTGCAGGAACAGATCCAGTCCATCAGCTGGAAGTTGATGAGTCCTGCTTGTTAGAAGAGGAGGGGAACCATCAACCAAAATGAGACCTCAGCTGCTGCCTCTGAAGTTTCACTTTTTAGTAAAACCGTTGAAATCAGTCTGGAAGACGGAAAACTTAGAACCAGAACAGGAAAACACCAAAAATCCAGAACCTAGTTCAGCCACCTGGAAGACTACATTTAGTCCCATTGTATCACTAAAGCTATAAAACACCTGAAAACATTTACTTTACAATAAAATATAACCCTTATTGCCCAAAATAAATAAAAATACATAAAATAGCCTTGTTGGACATTATAGGGTTAAAGTGGCTGATTTTTCCTGTTTTTATTATTCCACTTGCGTTACTTTTCTCCTAAACTACATTTGAACAGAAGGCTGTAAAACTGAATTAAGTGAATTTCTACAAAATTTGGATCAAGAAATTAAAATGAAATGATAAGAACTTATATATAATATTTATTATATATTTGCATATTTTCTATTTGTATGTTTTCTAATCTCGGACTTCTGAACCTCCTGAGACCAGAGCTCTGTTGGTGAACTTTTACAATCATAAAAAAATCAGAAATCTTTAAAATGTAGGCTAATAACTGGAAAAAAAGTAAAAATATTAAAGGTTGAACATTTTCTTGAGCAAAAAGCAAAAAGTAAACTAAATCCAAGCCTCCCTAAAAATAAAGAAAAGAATAAAGACTTAATGAACCCAGAAAGCATCATGCTCATAGGAGGACTCAGGTCTCAGGAGGTTTCTTATTCTTGATCGCTTTATAAAAACCCAGCAAATCTAATTCCTCATTAGGTTTTTCATTATTTTCTTCACTGATGTGTTTCTGAAACCTGAACACCAAATGTTTCTGTTCTGTTGTAAAAGTTTCCATTTCTCCATTTTCATTTCAAAGCAGAAGCAAAAAAAAAAAAAAAACAGTTGTTCAAAAACGTGCAGCTGATTGTTCCGAGAGGGTTTTGTTATTTCATTTTGGGATGTCTTCTCTCATCTTCGCGGTGAACCAAAGCTCCCGGTGGACGTGGACCCGCCTGCTGGTTCTAACTGATCTGAGACAATTCTGTTCTCAACAAAGCCTTTTGAAGTCTCAGATGAACAGAGCCGCTGGAAACGCAGACGTCCTGAGAGGCGGTGCTGCCTAGACCTGCAGCATCCAGCAGGGGGCGCATGACTCTGAGGGCTGGTGGGAGATCTCTGACGGGTGGTGGTTCTGATCTAGATGGGCAGGTCCGTGTCAGGGATGATGGGACGGATCGCTCTGTGGTTGGTGGGGGTTCAGGAGGGGTCGTGTCTGTCCTCACATGGGGGGCACGATGAGTCCAGCCATGGCTGAAACACACAAACGAACAAGGATCAGAACCCTCTGACTCAGTTCTGTTCATGTCTTAGTTTCAAACTCAATGGAGATTCATCAGAAATAATTTCACTTGGTCAAGATTGACTAAAAACGAGCTAAAAAACATCTAAAAGGCTGCAGAAATAAACATTCTTTGTTGTTTCATTACAACATGATCTAAATAAACAAATAAAGAGTATTATTAGTACTGGTCTAGTAGTAGTATGATCTAGTAGTGCTGGTATTAGCGCTGGTCAAAGGAAATATAAATCTCCACTTGGTGGTTTGTCTGAGAATGAGTTGAAGTTTGGTGAATTTTTATCTAACTCAAACCATGTTTCAGTAAACTCTGTTAATCCTGTCCCAGGTTAACCCCGTACACCCAGTAAACCCACTCAACCCAATTAACTCTTACCCCAGCACACCCAGTAAACTAACCCAATTAACTGTTGACCAAATTAACTCCTTAATCCCAGTTAACCCAGAACCCTAACCCAGTTCTTCCAGTTAAAGCTCTTTAGTGCCAGAAGTTATGGATCAACTTTGACCTCTGACTGATCAAGACTCTCAAGAGATGTTGGGCGTCTGGCTGTGGACGGAGACAGGAGGACCGCAGGGGGGCGGGGGTGCTGACAGGTGGAAGGAGCAGGAGGGGGGTTGGGGGGGTGCTCACCCTGGAGGTTGCTGCCATTGGTGGTGGTGCAGGTGGGGGGCGGGGAGGTCTGCGGCCTGACGACGGGGGCGAAGGCGCTCTTCTGTTTGACTGCAGAAACCATATGAACAGGAGAGAATGAATCAGGGCCTCTGGAGCAGAGGAAGAAGAGGAGGTGATGAAGAGTGACCAGCACGGGTGGAGATGAGGTGAGTCATGCGGGGGAGGGGTAAGGGTGAGGATGAAGAGGAGGGTGAGGAGGAGGAGGGCCGGGACGAGTTCTGGAGGAACAAACATGCTTCGAAACCCAACAGGTCCGGCAAAGTTGATCCATAACTTAAAGGACTGAAAACGAGAAATCTGAGAGGCTCCGCCCACTCACTGACAGGCGTATGTGTGTGTGTGTGTGTGTGTGTGTGTGTGTGTGTGTGTGTGCGTGTGTGTGTGTGTGTAAAGGCAGACAGCCAATCAGATTATCATCTGATTCTGTGGTAAAGCATCACCTGGAGTTACCTGTAACTTATTCTGCAGTTTAAGGAACAGATCAACATTTTCAGGGAGACGATCAGCTCAGTTTCATTCAGTCTGAACACAAACAGAAAAAACACGTCGCCTGATGGAAGTCTGGAATTCAAACACGTTTTGTTTTTCATGTTTTTAATCATAAAAGCAAAAAAAAAAAAACACGAGGATTAAAAAGCTTTAACATTTGATCCATTCTGAGGTGTGTAAAACATTAGATAGCCTCCAGAACAGCCTCTGTTCAGTGAAACAGAGGACTGATGAGCTAACGGCTAGTCTGAGTGAAGACCAGAGGGTGTTGCTGTTGTCTTAAAACGGCTCCAATCCCCCAAAGAGGTCAATGTGATGTTATTTTACAAACATTTATACTGCCATCAGTTTATCATTACATGGTTATTTCCAGGGAATTCTGATCGTTTATGGAATTCTGTCATTACTTATGTGTTTCTGTGATTTTTCCATTGGAATTCTCTTGTTTTTTACATATACGTTTTTGACTATTTCCATGGAATTCTGGGGTCGTTTACGAGCATATATTTTGTGTAAACTTTATTGTCCAGGTCCACCAAAATATTAGAGTCAATAAAAGGAAAAAGCTGAAATAACCATGTAGCCAGTAGCTCCTCAGTATTAACTCTATTTCTCTGAACAAAGGCAGTTCAGGAAGCTAACAAGCAGGATAGGTATTATTAATAATTTTAGCATTGAAACACATTTCAGAATGGTGGAAATTTAAAGTCTACTTTGCTTGGTTAAAACATCTGTATTTTGTATTATGACACTGAGCGTCCAGATTTAACAGAAACTAGTGTCAGATCCAACAAGCTGAGGATGATTCTGCTGTTCACAGAGCTCCTGATACGTTAGTGATCAGATATAAAGCAGCATGAAGTGATAATCCGAGAGAGACGACAGGATGTGACATTAAACCACATTCTGAACTAAATCCCTTCAGCTGAATGGGTCTCCTGAAATGTTGAGCTGCTGCTTTATAAAGTTCCACGGAGGTTCTGGAGACCCATGAGCCTGTAAATGGTTCCAGAACCGCATCAGAAAATGGAAGTGTGTAAAATGAAACGGAGGAATGTAAATGTGATTTATTGCTTCATGCCAGAACTATCAGCCTGTCCTGGATGGCTGCGTACTCCTCCTGCTTCCTCCTCCCTGCTCCTCCCTCTGGCTCCTGCTTCTTGTTGTTCTGATAATAATGGGTTTGGCCCAAAGCATGAATGCGGTGAGGATGTTAGTGGGGTTAGTGGAGGAGGACGAGGAAGAGGAGCAGCAGCATGGACAGGAGGACAGTTATTAGGGGGAGGAGGAGGAAGGGGGGTGAACAATGCATGGAGGTGTTTGGTTTACACACACACACACACACACACACACACACACACAGACCGGCTGCAGGAAGCTGATGTTTGATCACCAGGGATGACAGAGAGACACCGTTAGAACCTGGTACCTCCTAAACGGGTCTCACTGAGACCCGCTGAGACAACAGAGAGCTCCCTGCATGGGTCCAGGTGGTAACGCTGCCAGAAAAAACATCTGGATCGACAAGCTCATCAAAAACAACCCAAACCCAACTCAGAGCCGTAGGACCAGCTGCTTTCTAATGACACAAACCTGGTCAGCCACAGCAGGAAGCTCCCATCCCAAAGCCTTCTTCAGCTCTGATCATGGCTACAAGGTTCCGGACTCATAAGTCATAATATATTGATAATGTAGAGTCCAGGAGCCTTCAGAGATGATTTTACTGCTAGGATCACCATGTCCAGGATGGACAAGCTGAGTGTTCTAGTTCAAACTTTGACCATCGATGATTTCATTCTTCATTCAGTCTCACCATCAAACACAAAAACACACATTTCATAAGCATCTTGGTACCAGAATCTTTGAAAGCACATCAAAGCCACTCTCGGTTCTGTGCAGAAACCAGAGAACATCGGTTCAACCTGCTGCACCTCAGAGCTCCAGACAAACAAACTTCATCTGTAACTCAAACTCCTGGAAGACAAACTGAAACATCTGAATTAATCCTGGTAGAAAAGTCAGAACCGACTCGGTTCTGACCTCTGTGGTGAACGTCTCTTTCTAAAAACTAAAACTGCTTCTTCTGACAAACTGGAAAAATACTGTGGAATTTAACAGGTTCCAGAACCCACAACTCCAAATGGACCATGGCTGTTGCTTTCAGAACCCAGCCTGAACCAACAAACTGTCACAGCCATGATCACCATGATCCACCAGTCTGGTTCTGATCCACCATCCTGGTTCTGATCCACTAGTCTGGTTCTGATCCACCATCCTGGTTCTGATCCACTAGTCTGGTTCTGATCCACCATCCTGGTTCTGATCCACTAGTTGGGTTCTGATCTAACAATCTGGTTCTGATCCACCATCCTGGTTCTGATTCAATCACACAGCTGCAGAAGTTCTAACAGTGATGACCCACAGATGTAACAGAACCAGAACTGGTTGTGCTTGTAGGGTTCTTCCTAGACTCACTTGCGTAGGCGGAGTTGGCCGTGGATCCGTTGAGGAATCCGGGGGATCCGGGTACTCCCAGGTTGGTCATGCCGGCGCCGTATCCATTCATGGTGGACGTGATGGTGTTGTAGTTGGACTGCTGAGGCGTAGAGCTCGGGACGTATCCACGGGGAGACACGCTGTTGGAGTTACGGGAATAACCTGAGAGGATGACGAGAAGACAGCTTTAATCACAGACTCCTGTTTTGATCCTAAAAAATCTGATTGTTTTAATCTGTGAAACTAATAAAATAAATCTAAGACAACAAAATCGCTCAAAATGTGTTTTAAGAAACCCTTTAAAACATCTTTACTTCCTGACGAGGTCACATTTGATGTGTTCAGACAAACAAGACATTTTAGGACTAAAACAGTCAAAATAAAGTCATTAGAAACTAATTTATTCAGACAAAAATCTGTTTGTTTCATTTAATCCTAAATCAGAACAGGGTCTTCTTTGGGATTATCATTTAAACCTGAATAAACATGATCATATTTCAGAAATCTGGTGATTGTTGAGCCGGAATTCCTGAATCATATTTCAGGGGAAAAGTCGGTTCTTATCATGAAACAAAAAGAACTAAAGTTAAATGTAAACAAATTTTTGCATAATAGAGAACCAAACCTCTAATGGATTACTCTGCACTCACAGCTTTTACTTTGATAGTTCACTTCCTGTACCTCTGTGCCCACAACAGCCAAATCCCAATACCCACCCTGCACCCTACGGTCATCAGCAAAGTGCACTTGGAAGAAGTGCACAGTAATGTTTCGAGTGCGTAGCACCGGGATGCATGGTTGCTGTTTGCGCTACTTTAAAAAAAATCTTTATTAAATGATAAAGACCCACACTTGTATAGCGCTTTTCAGAGTCAGAGGACTCCAAAGAGCTTTACACTACAGTGTATCATTCATCCATTCACACACACGTTCACACGCTGATGGTGATGAGCTACAATGTAGCCACAGCTGCCCTGGGGCGCACTGACAGAGGCAAGGCTGCTGAGCACAGGTGGATAAATAGCAGCATGGATAAATATCATTAATCATTTTAAAATGATAAAACATTGGTTCTAATATTAAAGGGTTGATTTTCTATAAATATTCCAAATGTTTTTTTTCCTGACCGGATGAGGATAAATTCTCTTTTTCATTTTTAATCTTAACATTTTATTGTTGACTCTGCAGTCTGTAAAATCGTACTGAATGACATTAAAAAAAGTGATTAAATTACTGGCATGTCGTGTCCAAAACTACACACCAGTACCGTTATCAGTTAACCATACTTATCAACAGACATGTAATGCATCTTTCAACAGAGAAACGTGTGGTTGTAATCATGAGTACACACAATAATCACAGTATATTCAATATTTTGATAATTACATATTTTCTGAAAAGGCACTTGAGCCATTGCTCCACCTTCTTCTCAAAACTCCCACACAGCAATGGATTGTGGGTAATACCCTTGGCCAAAACCCGCATCGGTGTGGACTCTGTGAATCAAGGGTGCAAAAGGGGACACCCTACGCACTCGTACCCCTGGACGGGAACGCGCTATTGAGGGGAGCAAGGGTGGAATCGCGAGTATTGGGACTGGGCCAGCGAACCACTCTTTTGGCTCCGCCTCTTTAATGCTGACCTCATTGCTGTCGTCAGTGCTCCTGTTGAGTGAGCCTCAGAACTCAGTTTGACCTTTGACCCTTCTCGTCTTCCTGAGGCCAACCCTGCCAGGCCAATCCAAAGCTCCCATCCTTTTCCTGGTCTGTATAATTCCCAGTAGAAGCGGCTAATGGAGCGCCATTGATGGGAAACACCTGCAGCTCTTTAACTCCTGAGTGTTTGCTCGCGAGCTGGCCCGTGGGCCCAGGCGGTGCCGTGGGAACCAGATCATTTCCTCTCAGCAACACTGACGTCTGAATGAAAACCATGTGTTTCCTCCCAGAGCTGCTGATCAGCTGATCAAGTGCCTGACGGACGGTCTACTACTGATCTGGGACAAGCTGGGTCTGAATCAGCTGATGGCACCAACCAGACCACTCACACTCAGCACTGTTTCACTGTGACACGTAAAGATGCTTTTATCTTTCAGTCAGATTTTAATCTGAAACTCCAGCAGCTCATAAAGTCCAAACACACGTTAGGTTTCAGATCCAGTTAGGTTCTATAGGTTCTGTCTCAGAACCAGGTGACCAAATACGTTCATATTTTATTGCAGATGATTATAATTGTTTATTCTACTAATTTCACCCTGTACCTGGTTTTGGATGGACCTGGTTTCCAAAGGCTCTAGTGTCAAACAGACCTGGTTCCAGATGGATCGGTTTCTGATGAATCTGTATTAAAGACTGATGTCTACCTGGACCTCTTGTAGGTTCTAAATCAGGTTCTGGTTCTCTCTAAGACCCTGACTCACCCTGGTCGGCCTGTGAGGCCTCAGAGATGTTGACAGCCAGCTGGCTGCTGAAGGAGTTGACGCCCATCATCCCTGAGTGAGCAGCGGAGCCGGTGAGGGACGGCAGCTGGTTGTGGCTGCGTGGAACGCTGTAGAGGGCCTCAGTGAGGTCGGCCGCTCGCTTCAGGATGATCTCCTGCTGGGGGGAAGGTGAAGAGGGTTGGTGAGGGGAAGAGAAAATGGAGGGAGAGCAATCAGCTCAGGAGTCCAGAACATTTAACTCCTGAGACATCCCCTCTGTTGGGAAAACAGGTTTAAACCGTTACACCGATCTCAAACACACGGTTCTGATTGTCCTACTAGAACCCTTAAGGTCCTGGGTTTGGGCCTTTGTTATCTGCAGGTAAACCTTGACTGGTCTTCTTCAGTTAGACCAAACATTACACAACAGAATTAAAAACCGATTGAGAGGAGTGCTGAGCTTAGCGTGATGTTTCTAAATGTCTCACTTCCTGTTCCAGGATGAAGCTAAAAGCTTCTATCAGAGACCAGCGATCAGGATCAGGGTTGGGACTGGGATCAGTGATTAGATCAAAAACATGATCATAACAGAAACGAATGAGTGGAATTCAAAACTCCAAACCAACTCATTCAGCAAACAGAAAGTGGAGCTCTAGTGGAGGATTCCTCTTTTAGCTCTGATGATCGACAGAACGAAGTGAAACTTTAACGTTTCTGAGACAAAACAGAACGATCACAAAGGTCATCTCTGATCTACACAAGCTGTGAACAACTGGATCACTCACCAGGTATTTTACCCGCTGAGACTTTACTACAGGGTTCTGACCCAGTTTAGGTTAAACACTGGTCCTGTTCTAAATGTTTGGTGCTGTGGGGCTCAGGCGGACGGCTGAACAGGTGTGTCCACTCACCTGGTTGTTGTGGGGCATCCCGTACAGCGCTTCCACCAGGTCAGCGGCTCGCTTCAGCAGAACTTCCTGTAAAAATTAAAAAGTTGGGTCAGAACCACCTGGGGTCAAAGAAGCAATAGTTCTTTTGTTTAACTCTGAACCCCATCAGCACCAGTCAGAAAAAAACATTCTTCTTCTACACAAAAAACATTCAAAGGATCTGGGG